>JAUJYS010002696.1:0-14281 GCA_033995665.1 Melogona broelemanni | reverse complement strand
AGCCGATCGTTTGATTGGCTCGTGGTACTGCGCGGAGGAAGGCAATGGCAAACCACCTCTGTATTCTGCCAAGAAAAACACAGGTGTCGATGGATCGAGTGTCGGGGTCCAGATACAACTAGTCCCAGGACTAACCTACACAACATTTTCCTCGCCATAGGCCCCACAAGGGGCTGCTGGCGGGTTCAATTTGTTATTTGTAATAACGACATTGTGCATTTCGTGAAGGTCTATTCTATTTTTATGCTTCATGCTTAGAGCTTCGCCAGCTCTAGTTCGTCGATTACATCCAGTCCTGCCCTGGATCTCTCATTATTTATTTTACTATGTAAAGAATTTCAAGATTTGTTCCTATTTAACGTGTGCGCGCCGCGCCGATGGCGACATTCAGAACCAACCGTCTCTCGCGGTATTACGTCACAAGCTTGCATGCAATCGAGCGGCCATTTTGTGCACGGTTAAATTAAACTGTCCCCTACCATGCGCACAATTAATTCCATCGGAGCCTCCAAACGACATTACGATTAAATTACTAACGTATATTATTCCCGGGTATCTAGGTCTAAGCGGGCATCTGTTATACAGCAATGTGGACTACGCCCAAAATATCCCGGATCAGTTAACTATACACAGTGACGTACTACTTCGCGAATATCATAATAGGTATATGGCGAGTTTTGGAATCTGGCGGCGGTGCATTTACGGATTCGACACCGTTCGGTATTCGGCGGCTCACAAACAAGCAAAAAAAAAAAAAAAAATGGTAATTACATCCATGAATCCGCTTGTGAATTTTTTAACACCTCGCCTGGAGCCTATTTACGGCATATCGATTTTTGTAGGGTTCTTCATAGCAATGCATGTTTGCACCTTGCGGCGTATCTGTCGAAGGTTTCGGCTGATTTTTGGTTGTATAGCTCAGCTTACAACCAACACTGGGAGATTAACATTCCAGAGAGGCTCTCTGGAATGTTGCCTCAATATTTCTTAAACTCATACTACGTTTGACTGGAAGAAAAAATGTATTTAACGCTGAGCAACTTATTGGTTCTTCCTTTTTTTATACTCGCAACGAAACGGCTTCTAATTAAACCCGACGTAAAAGGCAAGTCTAGCGCAAGTGACGATGTATTTCTTTGGAACTCCCTTTTGGGAATTAAATCCCGGCGACACTAATGTGGTAATTACCTGATATTCATCTGGTAATTAATGATGCTGCTTGAATTTGCTGTTGTGTTTGAATTGTACTGCATTTACATTCGAACTTTAGGGACATAAAAAACACAACATGCAAGCAGACAATAACGACAGGGTTTCACGTTTTGGCCAATGAAATTGGTGCCTAAATGGATGAACCCGCCATGTTTGATGTGAAGTGCCAAAGTACTTTCACGCTGATACCCATTTGGTGTCCCTTTGTTTTTCAACAAGACTAGGCTGTAGTTTTTTTTTGTACCCCTTCTGTTGTTATGGCAATATGTGAGGGGGCATTTTCGCCAGCATCCCGGGGTCGAATAACCGAAAGCCCACGCCGGGAATCGAACAGGGACCGCCGCACCAGAGCCGGTAGCAATACCAACCATGGTACTACGACTTCGTATATAGTGAGTGGGTGGTAATTGACTCAGTTTGGCGTGTACTTACGCAGTTTCGTCCAAAAACCACACCCTGCTTTCACAAATAATAAACAATGTTTGAATTATTGAAAACAGAGCTTAGGGGTGGATCCTGCAGCCTGGCTATTCCAGCTGCCTATTCCCTTCCCTTCCCTGCCCCTCACATATCTTCATAGAGACAAGAGGGTGCAGTAATCCTGTAGTGATTAGCACTACGGTGATAACAAAAAACAAAAACAAAAATCTGCGCATTTTCTCTACAGAGAGCTGACGGCCGAGTTGCCGTTCATCATGATGCACCCCAGGCCGAATCCGAAACGTCTAATTAAGGCTGACAGTCAAGCGGACGTCGAACAAATAATCACGTGAGTTTTTAAACGTATGCGTTACTTTCATTAAAACGGACGCATTTTCATGACGATAACTTGATACGTCGTTGAAGCTGTCTCACAGAATCATCTGGAGATTTCCGAAAATTAAGAAAATTAACAATCGCCAATCCTTTGCAGTTCTCGTCAAAACACAATCGACGTCGTTGAAGAGGAGAAGAACGAAGACGAAAATATGGTCTTCGAAGATTTCGCCTCTCAGATCAAACAGAACGTGTAAAAAAGAAAGCAACTCTACTCGACCGGACTATCGAACTGAATGGAATCGACTAACAGAAAATGGACGCCGCAATTCGATTCGACGCCAACTAGAAAATGGGTTTCCATTATGGCACTGTGGTCTCGGATTCAGCTCTATTTTCATCAATTTATTTCTCTTTTTAAAACGTAAACGTCTCGTTTACAATTAGCTTCGCACTATTTGTTAGTCGCATTTATATCTGTAGAAATGAGTGTTTGTTTGTTCCTGTAAATTAAGAAAGGAGGTAAGCAAATGCTAACGATACCATAAAGCTAAGTTGTGTGACACACCCAATTTATTCAGTATGACTAGTTTTTATTGCTAAGCTGCTGAATTCAGTTTTTTTTTAATGTTTGCGTTAACACAATGTTTTTAGAATAACAAGTCCGGGTTCATATCTGAATGACGTGTTCAATTTGTAGTGCACTCCGATTTTACATTCAATTACGAGTATTTAGGTATTTTAATTAGTAATTTAAATATTTAGGATTTTTGTCTCAAATAATTTAATATATGGATGAATGTTTAGCAGGATGAGTAAAAATAAACGACAAAAAATATTTAAAAAATAATTACGAAATATTGCCGCAAAGTTGCTCTTTGCCAATGTGGCTAAGAGATGCAGCAAAATGTACGTTTCTTTTAATACAATATTAGCCTTCGAATAAACTATAACTGTCGAGTCAATTACAACGTGGAGACATCAACGAATGCCAGATGGGCAGGATGACGAACTTTGACCAAAAAACACTTTCGGACAACTTTAATTTAATAAACACTCAACTAGCAGGATTTGATAACTTTAGCTCGCAAATTCGCGGAAAGGCGTTGTACCCACGTACAAATAAATCACCAGACATGATACTAAGAATTAAAACGTATCAATTAATGCGTAGGAGCACAGTGAACAAATTAAAACCATTGCGCATAGTTAATAATAATTACTGCGACGCATCAACGGAAAAACACTATCAGATATTAAAAAAGTAATCATACTTTCATACTCATACATATGAAGGGATCAAAAACACCCCATAAAACACCATTTTTTCCACCTTTCATAGTAAAGATGCAATCTATGCATGTCAAACTATGGAAAGAAAATGAGAAATAAGTCGAAACCATTGAATCTCACAAGGTAGCAAATCACAGACGAAAAAATTCTAATAAAATTCACACAAGTCATAACGATTAAAAAATATACAATTTAATAAATTAAATAAGTTAGTATAAAATTGGTCATATAAAGAATACAAATATTCAATCTATACAAAATATCGTCTTAGAAAACATGTGGTAAAAGCATTGCTTCAAAATTCGCCACTATATAAAATAAATACTATTTTAAGACACATTCAGTGAAATTGCATTTTTGAAAAAAAAAAATCGAATACCCTGATCATCTCACAAATCAGCTAAAAACACATGATTGTAGAGTATTGAGCACCGTTCATATACACGCCACATTTCAGGGATTCGCGAACCTGATATCAATCCATACGATCACGGATATCGATCATCGCATCGATAAATACGTCCGCCATATCCTAAACAATCGATTTTTGATTTCTCTCGTCGGACAAGCGACTGAACTTGACAAGCTAAAACCTTATCTCACTCGCAGTAAATAAATAAATTTATGATGGGGATCTGGGGTAGTAATCAACACAAGTGTCAATAAATAAGATGAAGGATATCGGGTGGGGGGTGGGGAGAGTGACGATAGGTGAAGGCAAGTGAGCAAATATTATCGTTTCTCTGCATCCAGACATAAATACGTCACCGGATGGCAAATACAGAGTTGTACTCAAAACGAACCGGAACTCAAACCCGGATCTAAATTATCCTCCAATACTGCCATAATTGTAAGGTCTTATTTTTACAGTCACGTGGAGGCAAAATTATCGAGTCAAATTGTTCCCACCAGTGTCAGATTATGCCGAAAAATATTATCCCCGTATCACACCCATCCAGAGTGTGTTCTGCTCTTTAAGCATCCATGTAAAAACACGACAAACTTGACTCGGGGGTTTAAGAAAAATCTCTCTTTGGAATGTCAATTTCGTCGTCGTGGTTCTTTCCCATCCAACTTAATAAATAAAATTGGAATGTCATTTTGGTAGAAGGTGCACATCTGATCGCGAGATCCGCATTGGTGGTAGGATTCTGTCCGTAATAGACGGTGCTGGAAATACGTCGAACCCAACAGCAAACGTCAACTGTCTACGAGTCATCGATTTTTGGAAGATTTTTTTTGGTCATTCCAAATCACGGGACGAATATTTCACCACGAGAGGGCGTCGTAATCCAGGTCGGTAGATCACCCACGTGTGATGGTGGCGCCATCGTACGGCCAATCAGCCAGAACACACGTTCTTCAGAGTCAGTAGATTTGGGTAGAGGAACGCATCCCCTCAGCCAGTCAATCACCAATCGTCCACCAGTTAATCAGCGACGTACTCCTTCCGCGAGACGCAGTGGCACTCGGTATGGTTGACGAACGACATCTCCTGCACCAGCTTCTCCGAGTTAAACATGAGGATGGGCAGCTGGATGACCTCCTTGGTCTTGGCCGCGCAGATCTCGCTCAGCTGGCAGCAGCCCGAATCGTGAGCGCAGCGGTGCAGCACCACGTTGTAGGTGGCGTAAGTGGCGTCGGCGCGCGGGTGCATCTCCTGCACGGCCAGGACACGGGGCTGCGGGCTGAAGCAGGAGAAGTCGTTGATGACCGATTGGAAGTACTCGATGGCCTTGGGCAGGGCCACCTGGTCGAAAGCGGCGTCCACCTCGGCGTTACGGCGCTCCAGGTGGTGGCCGTCGGATCCGGCAGGCGGCGGCATGGCGGAGATGGTGGACAGCAGTAGGCTGACCAGCAGGCAACCCGCCACCATAAAGCGTTGAACAGCAGTGGAGAATCCGGAGAGCATCTTTAGGTTAATTTCTTTTGGCCGGTGTGATGAAAATATTTTCTCGGATAGAGCTATGTGGTTGTCTGAACCTCGTAGTTTCAAAGCGTTAAAACCGGCTTTTCGAGTGATGCTGCAGATTGGTACAATACGAACGTTTCAAGACACGTGGGTTGCTCAACGTTTCATCGAATGCGGTTGTGGTTCAGTGGATGCTAGATGCGTTATGAGGCGCCGATCGTGCTGCCTTCCGTTTATATATCACCGTCGAGCATGCGTGTGGCGCGCGCGTTTAGCGATGTTTGAGAATTACGCGCGATGGTGTGACCCGTTCGCTTAGTGGCAATTCCAGAGCTGCGCGTCATGCAGGTCTTTCCCGATTGGTTGGTTAGAGTTGGTGCGTTCGGGCCCCCACCTCCCACAACACCTTCTCCACTCGGGTTGTTCCGGGAGGGGCGCGGCGCCCCACGTGACCCCACGCAGATCGGAATCATCGCGGCTAATTACCCGGACTACTGTGGATGGAGATTCGTACCCCTTTGGAGATGGGGCCGGCGTGGGCATGACGTCATTGGTGATGATGACGCGTGGTGGCGGCGCGGGTGGGCGTTTAGGGGGTGGCTTACGTTAATTGGGGAGGGGACTGGCGTCACAGTGGTCGGACCGAATTGATGATTGAATGTTCACCTGACGTTAGGACTGGTAGCTGATAAGACATTAGCATAACAAATAACGGAATTTAATTTTTATATTTTAAGCTACGGTGCGTCGGCACGCCAAGACAGATTTCATGAGACATATTCAACTAGTTTTCGTAATTTGTTCAATATTTCTTTATTTAATTTTAATTGATTAAAAAAATTCATAAAATTAAAAAACAAATGATATTTGATAATAATAAATAATAATGATAATTGATCCTAATTGGATAACAAAAAAAGAGAAAAATGGTGAATTGTAGGAATAATAAATAAATTATTATTTGGTTTTTCATAATACTTATTTCTTTATAGTGGCAATTTCGTCGAAACACAACAATGAATAAGGTTGCGAAAAACAAAAGGTTAAACGGTAATACTTTGAATGAATTTGAATAAATAATTAATACTTTGAAAAAAATTAATACTTTGAATAAATTTTTATTATTTTCAATTTTCAATACCGATCGGTATTGAAAATTTAAAATAGTAAAAGTAAAGCCTGTCAAAATACCGGCACAAATTTCTCAAACAACTAATTGTTATGGGAAACTTTTGCTTTAAAGCCCCGATCCCAATACTAACACGGTTTCGCACAAACATTTAAAAATCTTAATCACAACACATCTGACAGAAATAAAAATATCATTACAAGTAATGTAATGGCCATAAAGATAAGGATAAAACAAAGTAGATTTAATTTCCTTTTTACCGCTACGAACTTAGTCATCGGAAAAACGCTGGTCGCGATGGCGTGTCTGTGACTTCCCCACCCATACACCACCACATAAGACTTCCCCACCCCGTCCATACGATGCCCAAATTGTTGCTTCTTTCTTAAACCAGGGGAAGACCGAGCAGACGTTTTGCATAGTACAAAATACTCGCCAAGTCACGCGCGGCAATAGTGCCAGCGCTGGGTATTTCCGAGAAGCGCCGTACCAGAGATTGTCATTGGCTAGTTCTGGCCAAAAGTGATGAGTTAATGACCCCGCGCGAGTAGCATCTTTCAACTCTGTTCGACGCTCTCTGGAGAGAACGCCAATTTAACCATTATAAGGAAGTCAGGGCAATGCTGTCTGGCCGACGAAATGATGTATGCTAGCTGTATATTTTGACTACAAGTTTACAAAATTTGCATATTTCGAGGTGGTCATTCAAAACGTAGCCATTGCAAACAATGACCTCGTGTATTTGAATTGAATTGAAATTGATGAGGGTAATCGCATTTTAAAGTTGCTAGTCTAATTATTCTAAAAAACATAATTTTAACAAATCATTGCATTCATTTGACTTTTTTTTTCAAAAGGATAAATTTGCTCCATCGAATAAATAAATAAAAAATCATAATTGAAAATATCATACCATTAATTTTACATTTTTTCAAAAGGATAAATTTGCTCCTTCGAATTTTAATTACAATTTGATTATATAAAATTTTTAAAGTTTAAAAAACAATTTTAAATTTTGAATGTGCTTAGTTTTTAAATTTTATCAATTGCATTTTAAAAAGGTTAGTATACAAACGATTTTACAATTAAAAAGGGTTACTTTTGTTGCTTCAAACTTAAATAAAAAATATTTAATTAAACAAATTAAACGAGTAATTAAAATATATTTTTCGAAATTGAATATGTCATTGTCTAAACTTTTAATTGACATAATAAATGCAAGAAAAAATGTAAATGAAAATAAATGATAAAAAAGGTTCACCGTGATCATACAGAAATAAATTCCCTGGCGGAAAATCGTCAGAATTGATGTCATATGACACGCAGTGACTGAAAGAAACCCATCCACACTGCAATTTATCCCGCTTGGAAATCCCAACTTAATTTATAGCTGTATTAAAATGACAGGAAAATGTTTTGAAACTTGATCAGCTTGTGAACGGGGAAGGAGACAGTTCGTCCTTGGACTATTGACACAACTTTAATAGAAGATGCTTTATGGCAGATACGTATATTCGATGCGCATACATGAGCTGTACTGTATATGACATTGCAAGTGATTTGTGATTGAACTGCTTGTCTTCCACAAGCGCATGTAATACTTTTAAATTTAATAAAACTAGCGTTTTTCATCGGAACTCAAGAAAAACAATTGTTATGGAACTAAAAATACCAAATGTTGTCTTTTAAACACTGACACAGGCTGCAGGACTAGCTTTGTAACAACCAAAAATATTTCAGTGTGTTCAGTGTATTTCAATTCCAATTGCGATGACAAGCCCCAAAAAGATTTGCAGCTGTTGCGTTGAAGATGTATGCATTGCTCTCTTAAGATCATCTGCACTTTCTAAAAGTTCCGCATCTGCATTTTCTAAAAGTTAAACAAACAAAAAAAAAAGCACGGTCGCTCTTGTATTATCAATTAAGAAATAGAAAAAAGTTAAAAAAATCTTGCTTCAAATTGAAATTACTATCACAACAAAATATGCGCGCACATAAAAATATTGAAAATCCAAAATATAGGCCATCAAAACACATGAACCCCAACATCCAATTGCATTGCATTGAACCCAGAAATAAATTCTTGAAATACCTGCATGGGAATCGAACCAACCACCTCCAGTTTTTCAATCTAACTCGCTAACCAATAGACAATTCGCAACATTTTGGTAAAGTGACATCTTAATAATCAATTCGACACGGTACCACCTTTTCGTAACATGACCACGTTCCTCCCAATTGATTGCACGTGATTGTGGAGGTCCACAATCACGTGCAAACAATGTCATAGATCAAACTTCGTTGAAAAATAGTAAGTTGTAAGTAGTAAGTTGTACGTACCGATGGCTGTGTGGGTATGGGGACATGCTACGAAGCCAACGGTTTCGGCGCAGGCTTTCGTTTATTCGTTAGCCTGGGGTACTGGCGTCACCCCTGAGCTTCCATTAGGGTGTCCAGAGCTTAGGGGTGGATACTATAGCCTGGCTATTCCAGCTGCCATTCCCTTCCCTGCCCCTCTCACATCTCCACAGAGACATGAGGGTGCAATAATCCTGTAATGCACTAGGCACTACGGTGATTTATAAAATAAAAAAGTAAGGCCTCAGGAGGATAGAAACTCTTTCGCGGAAAATACGCATGGCGTAACTTCAATACAATTTTAATTTTTCATAAGCTGATTCATCAGAGTCAGAAAAGAAAAAAAAAACGTAGAAGTCAACTGTGATCAAATGAATGAATCTAGATTTTTTTTTAAAACAGTAGTGAGCACTAGTGAGCATGGCGTTTCTGAGCGAGCAGCCAAAAGGACTTGCAACGGAAATACCACATTCTGTGGCGAGGAGCGCCGATCGGCGCCGACCGGAGGGGAAGTTTCCGAAAGGAAAATCAGGACGCCGGAATGATTCACAGTCACGTGTGTGCGTGTGAGGACCTTCAATAAAAAAATACATATTACGGTAGGCCTACAGACTGAGCGTGCAATCTATGTCTAGGGTCAACCCACTCTCGTTTTGGAAAACTCTCGCAAGGTTGTGTGGTGTTGTTGGAGAATGTGGACTGGTCATGCATTTGGAGGCGTTGAAGAATGTGATTATGTGAACTGATCATACATACGAGTATTTTTGGGGGCGACAGATATCAGTTGACAAAAGAACAGGTTTGGTCAGTTCCAATTTCCATAGGTAACCCTGCTTGGCAAGTCAAGCTTTCAACGCTGAGTGGACACAAGAAAATAATTGGAATTATTATCCTCAACAGAAAAAATAAAGGCGAGAACTTTTCTAAATATCTCAGCTGCAAGCAAACAAAATTGCAGACTATGCAACTGTATTGCAGTAAAATAGTAAAGTGATATCGAATGATGGAAATTTATTTAAGTAGACAAATAAGGGAACGTGGTTTGGTTCAGCTCCTTTAAAAATAGACGAACAGAGTCCGGCGAACTTTAGTTTAACGAACTTGAGTTCTACGAAAGTCGAATCAAAATACGTTACATTATTTGTTTGAATTAATTGACATCATAATGTATTCTAATATTATCTTAGTGTACAGAGTTTATTAGCAAAGTGAAACTGACAAAAAATTACCCAAAATAAAATCGTTAGTAATTTTATTGGTTATTCGCATTGAACAGTTGAAAATATTTCGTCACTTTCACGGTAGGTGGCGAAATGCATTATGACAGATTAAAAAAATAAAAATAAAAATGATACATTCGCTTCGTGTACCCTAAAGTGCAATTCAGACTAAAATATTGTGACATCTATTTTAATTAAACCGTTTTCTTTCGTATTTGCCAAGCTGACCCAAGATCTTGAAATCTAGAATAGTATCTTGAAACTGACCCACAAAGGCCAATTGAAGCCTCAAACAAAACACATTAACGGTACAGAAACACAATCGACCAATGGGTTCAATGGGGACACTGCCAGTACTAACCTACTGTAATTCGTTCATCCACATTGATGAACACGCGTGATTCACGCGATTAAAAATCTGAACACTCCATCTTAATGATGCTGGTATATTCTAAGGATACCCTAGACACATTAATTGATGATACCATATCTCTATTTCCTCCTTCTGACAGCGCGCAGTGTGACGTAATGTGATTTTGACAGGAGGCTTGAAACGCCTGAATGGAACTGAATCACCTCGTCCAGTCGGTGACTCAGTCGTTTGAAATTTGAAGGTAAATTTTGAGCGAATCACCTGTTAAAGGCTTTATAAATCAACTTCGCGCCAGATTTAGGCTGGAAGATATTTGGCGCAATAAGGAAATACAAAGAAAATCCGTTTGCATCCTATGACGCAATATTTTTTATTCTTTAGACTGTAGCTTACCAGGTTATCTTTGAAATGATTCGTTCTCTGACGATTTTTATTATTATTTAAGAAAAGTTTATATTAAGCATGTGCAGAGAATGAAATTGCCGTGCAAGCAATTGCTCAATAATTTCCCAGATAATAAAAAACAATATCCAAATGGAAAAAAAGTATTAAATAACACAACAAAAATATATAATTATATTTTACGTAATTACCTGTAATAATTTTGAAATTCTATATAAATCTGTGTGCAAATTGAAAAGAGGGGAAAATCTTTGAATTTCAAAAAATATTTTACCAAACCTTTGGATAATTTATTTATCTGTGGATATTTCAAACAAACAAAACCAAAATTCGCATAACCATTTTGTTCAATTTGTAGCTGTCATTTGTTTTACTGGTGACTGGTGGTTTTTTGGAATATTGCTTTTGGTTAGATGTCACCAGTTGCGCCAAAACCCGAACCTCAGCCGGATTTACACGCATGTGCAAATCAATCGTATTTTCGATTGGGAACGAATAACGGCTGTTTTTAATGCCAGTTAACGCATACAGCCTATACCGATTGACATCGATTGGCAAGTGAATTTTTGGCCTGCACGCAAGAATGAGTTTATTATCTCATAACCGCGCCCATCCCGCTTGAAAGCGAAACGTTTAATTTGGCAGCACTGACCTCATTTTATTAATTGTCTGGCGCGGAATAGCAGTTGGTGACTCAGCGCAGTTCCATAGAAGCGTGTCGCGCTACTCAAAATATCCCCTGGGGTGAGATCAGATTTAATTAACGTTTAACAGATCGTTAGTAAGACTAAACCGGAGCTAAACGCGTGACCATAAAATTTGATACGGCTCTTACATTAAGAACGATACAGATATTATAAAACAGTAAATATTTGTGTACCGACGAAAGAATAACAACTATATTATCTTTTTAGACTACATCTTTTTAATCATTTGTTTCTCATGCATGGATCCAATATATTAGATTGATTTAAATTATTGTAACGAAATCAAACAATTTTCTGTCAGAAAGACGTGTCAACTGAAAGAAACGAGTTTGTCAGGCGAAGATACAGCAATAAAACCGAATCAACGGCGAGACATTGTTATCTCAAATTAGTTAGTATGGCCAGAGGAACCCAAACATGGATAACAAAAAAAAAAGACAAGCGAGATAAATTCTAAGAACTTATTAAATTAATGAAGGCTAACCACTACGATATATCCTCCTAAGACCGAGCGTGAAATTTATTATTATTATTAGTAAGTTGTGAGTAATTTGTAAGTTGTGAGGGCCCATATTCACCAATACCCAGAGATAGAATAAACGAGAACTCGTGCCGGAAATCGAACCCAGAATCATCGAACCACTGTCGGTCGCAATACCGACTGGTATTAGACGAGTCGTAAATTTTCAGTCACCCTTAGTTTAATTAGGGGGGAAATTAATGCTGTTCAAGCACAATCATTTCCAGAATTCTTTCTATACAAGAAAAAATTTGCACAAAATTGCGGTGCGACGGTCCCGGGTTCGATTCCCGAGATGGGCTCTCGTTTATTCAATCCCGGAGTACTGGTCAATACGTGCCCCTCATTGCCAACTCAAAACGAGCGTTGCAAAATCCCAAGTTAAATTATTTAATATAGTGATTGGAATATTGGAACTTGATATAAAAATGTATAAGGAAAATCCTCCCAGTTCAGACTCGGGCCCCAGGAAGCTCCCTCTCACTCTGATTGGTCAATCCTTGAGCCAATTTCACCGGCGACATCGATATCACCTGCGCAGCAGCCATGAAAATCGACACAAGCGTCTCACGGTCGACGAACGCATTGTAACGTGGACGGCAAAGAAAGTGAGCCGAGAATAAAAAAAACACACTATTCTGTTCTAAGGAATTATTAAATCTGCGCGGCGAAGGTCAAGGAAGACGAGGCGCTCTTCGGGGGTTGTACGACACCACGTGTGTGTGTGCGTGCCCTCAATTAACTGCGGGCGCCAGCTACCAAGATATTCTTCTGAAAAGAATTTGAATTATACGCGCGGTGGATTCGCAGACAGACGGCCTTCGTCACTTCTGGGTAAGAGTTACTGGTCAGTAATGTGACACAGTCACGAAAACTGTTACAAAGAAATTGTAATGAAACCAAAATTAGACGAAATGTACAAAATTCTATCTTAACAAGAATCGCAAAAAAAATAATCAAAAGATCCAATTTTGCCAAAAAACAATTAAGAAATTAGTCAGGATTTATACTCAAAACAAAAAAAAAATCCTGAAAATAATCGAATTTTCATTGACTTTCCCTGATCAAAATTAAAATTTTCCCCGTTTTTTAGAGCAAACTATAGTCGGCAGTCACTTGCTCAAAACATTGTTTAAAAATCGCACATAACTAAATTGTACAAAGATAAAAAAACATAGATATAAGTGTATAAAGGTAATACCCACAAAAAGAAATTCATTAGAATAAAATAAATTCAAAAGAATAAAAGAAATTCATTATAACAAAATAAATTCAAAAGAATAAAAAAAAATTGAAATAATAAAAGAAATTCATAGATATAATATTTTCGATTTCATTCAGCATTTTCCATGATTTTTCTTAACCACAATTCATTTCCTTGACCTTCCAGGTGTGTATGAACCCTGTAAATAGTCATTTCTTTGGATCGTGCAACCTTGCCACAAAACAAGTAAAATTTATGTGTTCAAAAAACCTCGGCTCACCAAAGCCCCGCAGCTTCTTCGAAGACCACCACAGACAATGTCGTAATGACATCTCGCGAAAAAGCAACTGTACCCCTGACCGCTTTTTTTAAAGCCGTAATACAAATTGCTAAGCAGTATTGCCCTGGACATTCTCGAAACGCATCTGAAACCCAAAAACAATATCTCATGTGATTGGCCGCGCGTTATAAGCACGATGGCTTTGAAGTTCCCCATTAAAGAAGACGGTTTGAAAGAGCAATAAATAACTCTGAAGTGGGTCGGTCATTATTCAGCGACGGACACAATATTCATCAAACGACTGAGAACTTTAACTCGACATATTTAGATCGCGCATTAGCATGGTCCCTCGTGGAAAGCGAAACTGTAAATTGATAGATGTTTCTTATAATGCACCCCCCTTCCAAGTAAGAAATGGACCAAATGAAGAGAGAACTAATTCTCGTTCTTAGGAATTGGCTATATTTAGCTTTTATCATTTTCCGAAAGCTCACAACTGATTCCGATGAACAGTAATTGGCAAAATAACTTCCGTGTTGTCACATACATGTAGAGGCCGACAACTAACCGCATTACAAACGGCAAAATAGGAGACCGTCGCTAATGCAAAATGTCATCTGAACAAAACGTCGTCTGGGCAAAAATCGAAACCGTCTAAGAGGCATCACTTGACCTTTATGACTTGGTACACGATTTGCAAAGTGTTTCCTCGCCGAGGGCCATGTTCAATGGTCAACTATTGAATAAGTTCCTTAAAAAAAGGAACCAGTTCCTAGGAACAGAACTTTTCTGTTCCGCTCCTACCCAACAATGGTCAATTTCACTATAATTGGGCGGCTAAATTACACGTTCGCGGAATGAGCGACCAGAAAATACGGTATTGAGTGGGGTGCGTAGCGAAACTGACTTGACTAA
>JAUJYS010002695.1:0-14285 GCA_033995665.1 Melogona broelemanni | reverse complement strand
CTGCTTCTGCCGGGAATCGAACCCGGGACCACCCGCTTAGTAGTCTATGATTATAGCCACTGTACCACGGGGGCCGCGTAGTTGTGCCGGTTTGAACAGTTGTGACGCGATACCCCTGTAAAACTCCCTCCCTTGGTTACCACTACCACCACCTTCGGTTTCTCACCACATTTCGGCGCCGGGCCGCGGTAGGTAGTCTTGATGGGCAACAGGGCCATGTTGCCGATCAACTGCGGCGCCTTCACGAATTGGGAGTGGTAGGCCTGACACAACAAGTTAAAAAACATGTATTAAACAACTTGTAAACTTGCCGGAGCCCACTTAAATCTACTCAAGCCAGATAGACAGAATACAAGAAAGCAAAAGCCCCAGTTTCCAATAAAAAGCTCAAATGCAGCAAATGATTGATGGTATGACACGGTGAGTAGATGGTGGCATACGACATATGTGCTTAAGTTACATGTAAACTAAATTGGACACAAAATACTGTACCATAGTTCGGGGAAAAACAAAAAATGATTTTTTTTGTAACAGAGATGTTGAGACTTTAAACCAACTAGAAACGGTCGAAAGAGAAAGAAAACTTTGAAGTTTGACGTCTGGCTGTGTATATTTGCTGAAGGTGGGGCTGACCATTTCCTCCGTACACACGTATCAACCAAATTCAAATAGGTTGCGTTCAACAATTTATAAAATCATCAGCGTAATCACAGCAGAAAATCTTAAACAAAATAAACGCCACCCAAGCACTTGAGTGTGTCAGCGGAGAAAATGGCACCGGAAGTCCTGTTGAATGAGCATCTTCAGTGGTCGCGATTAATATCACGTTTGCCTGGTTTCATGCAAAAACTTAGGAATAACGAAATGCGCACACGTACTGGCATGGATACCCGGTATAGAACCACACAATTTCGAGATTATCGAATGACTATAAGTGGGTAAAATTCAGGATAAATTTTGGGACGATGAGTCAACAGTCGCGACACCACCCACAAAGATTTAACCGGAAGTACGTAATCACTCGCGGGCCGGATGCCCTCCGCCTCGTTCAAGATTAAAATAAACTGTTACAACTTAAAAGAAACATTCATTTAACATTATGAAGCTTCAGAAACATTGATGCTTTTGTTCATTTTTTCTTTTGTGCTAAGTTAAATGGCTGCAAACCCCTGAAATTATCACAAATTTGTCGTCAAATTTTCGAAGACACCCTGTAATGTTCAATGGTTTCAGCTGGCTCCATCTTGCGTTGATTCTTGGAAACTTGAAGCTTTCCGTTTGATGTTGGCCGGCTAAGGAAAGGATAAATGTAGTGCGTCGATCTATTAACGCAATTTTCTCTGTGATGTGGTTATATATACATGTATATCACAAAATGATTTACGCACCCACTGCCAATCAAAATGATTTATTCTTGTGTGAACAGTGCATTAAAATGTAAATTTAGTCGCCATGTTTACAGGGCGCCATTGAAGTCTCTCGTCCTCATTCAACTTTTGGTGAAGGGGGATTTTCTGCTGCCGAAATAACACGAATTGGTATGGAAACCGAGTTCAAGCATAGTTAATTTGTATTTTTTGGGCAATTTGGCCTCTCGGCAAATGAGCAAATGGACTGTGCAAGTTCCGAGATGTAGAAACAGAGCCAGTTTGTTAAACTCACATTTGGTTCGTTTCAACTCTCGAGTGTCCATTTTGACTCGTTGAAAACGATTTAGCAAAATATATTTGTTTGTACAAGTTGTCAACCGACTTATCAATTGTGGAAAGAGTAAATCATTTCATCATAACTTTGACCTTGTGGAATAAGAGCGAAAATCAAAAGAAATATCGAGCAGTTTGTAATGGATGGCCTTGTGGCAACGTGCGCGATTGTTTCGTACAGGGTGTTTCGCAAAAGGAATCAGCGAGCGGCACTGTTTCTCACGTCCGGCGAATTATTTAATTTATTTAAATTAGTCTCTATGTTCATAAACTCTCGATTAAATAAAAGACGAACATTTGATTAATGTAGCTGTCTAATCATATGATTATACAAGGTGCATTATATTCTATTTTATTATGCAGTCCAACGATGATATTTTTCAGGAAGTAAAAATACGTAGACTTATCTTCATAACAAATTAGCGCAAATCGTACAAACATATATTTAATTTTATTTTTTAAATAAATTGTCTAACCAATAACTTTTTTTTCACGACATAAAATAAATTTGTTGCAACAGTAGCAACAATCGTGCTTTTAATTAGTCACATTTTCAACAAAAAAAAAAAAAATACCAACAGAAGATACTTTTGTTGAATATGTCCAAAAATGCACGCCAAGTGTGCGAATTAAATAATTGGACATAATAGTACAAACAAATTTTTAATTTAATTTTTTAAATAAATTGTCTAATAACTTTTTTTTTCACGATATAAAATAAATTTGTTGCGACAATCGTGCTTTTAATTAGTCACACTTTCAACAACAACAAAAAAAATACCAACAGAAGATACTTTTGTTGAATATGTCCAAAAATGCACGTCAAGTGTGCGAATTAAATAATTGGCCCCGTGCTGTATGCATTGCACTAGAAAAAATAAACGTTTCGTACAAAAATTGTATTGCAATCACCTTTTCTTATTTATCAAACTTATGTCTTTTCAATCCAGGTAGCCAAGCAGCACACATCCGCGCCATGGAGACATCAGATAGCAACGCCATCGTTGCGGCCACCCCTACCGCCGAACATACCGTAGCGCCGGTCACCAAAAAACGTCGAGTCTGTGGCTCGCCAGTTCCAGTCTCCTCCCGAATCCTACGCTGGCGCAGTCCCATCTCACAAGAATCGGCCGCGAGCACCACCACGAACGGCACCACACCGGACATAAAACCGGACCCGGACAACGGCGCCACCGTCAACGGTGACCAGAACGGAAGCGACGCGGAGGTGAAAGAGCAGGCTCACCGACAGGGATCGCCCTCCGTCCCATCCAAACGCAAACCGCCCAATCCCCTGAAACTGAAATTGACAATTCGACGTCAGGCACCCAACGACCTTTCCACCGACGTCGCCACCCGACGGGGCTCCAAGAAGGCCGGTAAGAGGAAACGGACTAGCAAATTTGTTATCGTCAACGTCAAACACCCGCCCCCGGACGAGGAGGAGAGCCCCGACGCCGCTGACGATCGCCACCTGGCGGACAGTCCGGCTCCGCCGCTGTGTTCGACTCTAGGCCGCAAGAAGGGCGGTGACGACGCCCTGCCCGCCTCTCCTGATCAGGCGCGACGGGGCAAGCGCGAGGCGGACCGCGTGATGTGCAAGGTGTGCGGCCGGCTGTTTCGCAGTTTGTACCTGGACATCCACATGCGGACCCACACGGGAGTGAAACCGTTCGCGTGTTCGGAGCTGGGCTGCGATCGTCAGTTCAGCACCGATTGCTATCTGAAGATGCACGTGCGTAGCAGTCACCGGGAACCGCAGGCGTTTCGCTGCGATCTGTGCCAGAGGAACTTGGCGTCCAAGGGGTCGTTGCGCGAGCACATGCGCACCCACAGTGATGAGAGGCCATTCCAGTGTCACGTCTGCTACAAGGTCATGCTCGTTGCGAATGCTGTTGACATTTTAGCTTTATATTTAGTAGCGGGTTTTTTTACAAGTACCTTTCACTACCGTTAAGCTATACATATTACCAGCTGCTGAAAAATATATATATTTTTTTTAAATGTTCCAGGTTTTTCGACAACCGGCGCTCCTAATTAACCATGTGAAAACTCATTCGGCAGCACAGGTACACAAATCACAAATTTGTCGTTGACCGATTTTTAAATCTAGATTCATTTTTTCGCTGCAAAATATTGTAAGGTGAAGGTGTGTAGAACAAGCGAAGACCGATGAGAGATTAATTAACTATTGCCAACTAATAAAACTTAGTATATAAATATATTTAGGGGAAACTGGATACGACTAATATTTAAGATAATTTAATCTGTTAGTTTAGAGATAAAAAAATATATCAATGGTTTATTGAAATTGTCATAGTTTTGTTTTGTTTTTCGAATTGTATTTCTTGATTGAATATAATCGTTCCCAAAATATATTTTCTGATTTTATTCCAGCCCTACCAGTGTGAACAGTGTGGGAATCGCTACAAGTACAAACGCAGCATGGAGATGCACAAGGAGAGGATTCATGACGGGGTCCGTCGTTCCTATCCCTGTCAAATCTGCGAAAAGATTTTCACTCGGAAGACGAAGTTAAAGGACCACACCAACTGGCATCTGGGTATCTAATTTGATCAATACTCACGACATCTCAATACTATATTTTTATTTAAAAAAATTTTTAGTCATCTAGTTGAAAGAACACGTTCAGAAATAATTACTACAAACTGATATTTATTTTCTCTTTTCGATAGGTCAATCGCCCCATCTCTGTGAGACATGCGGCAAACGATTCCTGTCTCGAAAAACCCTTCGGTAAAAAAATCTATTGGGTCTAATAAGCGTGAAGTTGGCCATTATTCTACTGTAGAAACCCTTGACATTACTTTTTGTATTTCTAGAACCCACCTCCTGATTCACGCCGATTTGAAACCGTATCCTTGCGACGTTTGTCAAAAGGTAAGGCGCGATCGAACGTTTGTTCAATTATAGATTAATCCTTAAATTCAATTCGACTGAGAAAAAAAAGTTGAACATGTTCATTTTTTTCCTCCAGTCATTTCGTCAGGCTCACGTGCTCAAACGTCACACTTCCACCCACACGGGAGTTAAGCCGTTTCGTTGTGACGCCTGTCAGAAGCAATTTATTCATCGGGTTTACTTGGCAAGGATTATTCGTTTATTCTTTCGCTTCATTTCAGTGCTGAATGCGGGTACAGAATCTTCTTTAGCGCTATTCACTTCAGTTTGGAAAATATACTCACGAGGTTGTACAACGTGACTACATAACTATTTCGTATAGTATCAGAGTACCTAGGTGGGATTTTTAACGTTTGAAGGGATATTTTGCAATTATCTAAATGATAGATTAATTTATAAGAATATCGTCTTGATTTCGGTGGATTTTGAAGTGGGAGCGATTTTTTTCCTGACTGTTGCCCAACAAACTATTTAATGAATTATAATGTTGCCCTAATTATTTGTCTGTTGTTCTCCACAACTCGTCCAGATTCGCCATAACTGTCCGAAGAGCGATCGTTCTGCGCTTCCGGTGTCGGCGATGATCAACTCGAACAAAGGCCCGACATCACTCACCGTAGTCAAGGAGGAGGGTATGATAGACGAGACGGCCGATGTCATGGCGGCCGTCATGATGCACCTGCCACCTGCTGTCTAGGTTTCAAGCCGCGAACGTCTAGTGTATTATTTTAAAAAGGTCTCATGAGGCACTAGCAGCACTGTAGTGTAATTCTGTTCCTCGGACTGGAAGTTAAAACGTTGTTACACTCCGATGTATTGGCAGTTGGTTAGCGCTTGATTAGTTGTTGACTAGTTATTTTGTACAATGCATAGAGTTTTATAGATGTTGCCTATTTTAGTAAACGAGACGATCACTTTTCAGTGTCGTTAGGATAGTTGCAATCAAACTATGGTGGCTCAGTCGCAGCCCTAGCGAAAATGAAATAACGACATTCTGTTTTCAGATAGCCTATGCCAAAATCGAAACTTTTTGCTACTTGAAATGGAAGAAAAATTCAGAGGTACATCTATATATATATTATAAATTCTGGTGCTAGACTTTTCAAATACAATTTTATAAACAAATTTAAGCTTTGTTTGATGTTTAAATCGTTTCATTAAGTATAAAAATTTGGTATTGCCTACTACGAATAATAATTTAAAAAAAATTGATATGTTCATTTAGGAAAATAAAATTAACGTTTCTTAACAATTAGCATATAAAAATAACGGTAATTTAATATAATAATTCAGTAAAGTTCTCGCTGAAAAATAGATATTTTTTTTTAAATCGGGCAATTTCTTTTTCGTATTTAAATATATTCTTGTGTATGGTGCTATGTATTTTTTTTAGAAAAAATGATCGAAGCAGTAGCAGTCGATATTTTTCTAGTCACTCGAAAAAATATTTCCAATGTCTGTTGGCAAACATTTTCCAGTAGGAAGTAATAATTAAAAATATGTTAATATGTGCAATTATATCCGATTAACGAAATTGTCCATTTTAAACTAACTGTGATGGTTTGACACCTGTATCGTAACTGTTGATCGATTTAGGACGAGTTTGCTGTCTTATATTTTGTAATTTTGTTCTGCGTTGAAAATATTTTAGGTAGTTTGAAAATGCTTTATTTGTAGCGCAAAATCAATTATTTTATTACAACAGATTGCAATGTATAAAATAACATATTGATATCAAAATTGGAGAATATTTAGTGATGATGTAGATTTTATGAAGCGAGAATAAAACACTTTATTTACATATTTCGTTTCGACTTATTACGGATATAAGAAATCGTTTTTTTCTGTGTTCCTCGAAATATACCACCATTATGAAATTTAAATTTCCCCGCTTGTTAACGCAACAGGAAGTAGTAATCCGATTGACTGATAGGACTACTTCCGGTTCCCCTTGCAGTCGCGGTGTGTTGTGAAGGTTGCTGAAAATCGATTAAATTTGAGGTAAAATACTAATTTAGTGTTGTCTTGCATTGTTGATAACTATCTATAAGGTAACATGGTAGTTATGTGCGTAGTTTCAGTCAAATTGAGCGATAACAACACGATTTTTTCAGGTCGCAAAGTTGTTCCCAACTTTGGTTGGTCCTTGCAACTTCTTGAATCTAGGCATGCCATGTAGTGTAAATAGTGAATCTATGACAACAGTTGTTCTACGTTTGAGTTTCCTTCCTAGATTTCACTTATTTTATTCTGTTTTTCGGTAGACCAAGTAAATTCATTTGAATGCAATTTTGTGATGTGGTTCGAGGGCCTAAATTTTGACGTCCAAATGTGCTGCAGCGCTCCTAACGGGCTGCGAGGACTGGTATAAAATAGTTGCTTGCTACCGTCAAAAATACTGTGATTTTGCGCCAAAATTTAAAAGTGGCAATCGATTTTTACAAGGGAAAGAAAAAATTAAAACTTACTCTTAAAAAAAAAAAAAAATTGTTATGGATTTCTCGATTTGTTGCTGTCACTAAAGTTACTGTATTTCTACTGAGCCTACAGAGATATTCGAACATGATTCGGTACAGCAACGAAGAACGTGGTTCGGTCAATATCGAATCACGTTCGTAGATCTGTTTATCCTTGACCATAAGGATACACATAATTCACTGTTCATTTTAATCAAACGGCTCCTATTTTTATTTTCATTGTTTCTACGATTCTATAGTTAGTAGATCTGTTTGAATTAATATAGTCCTACCTTAACTATACATCACGGTCACTGGGATCATTTGAGGCATAAATGTTGTTATGCTGGTAATCCCAAAGGAACGGTGGTTCCGATGCTGAATTGCAAAAAAAAACATCAACTAGTATTATATGAGCCTGCGTATGTAAAAGTGGAAATAAATCCACATTACCTTGATTATATTAAAAAATAATACTAAATTGTGTGTAAAATTTTGCCTTGATGTGACTTGCCTGTTATGTTTAATTGTGTCTGGTGCTGCTAATATTTTTTTGCTCGTTGTAAAGACTAGTTATTTCATCAGAAAAAAAACTGACGACACTTAATCTTTTTTTAGCCTGTATCTCTTTAGTCCTCTTAAACTTTGAATGTGAATGCAAATTTGTGCTAAATCTTTTTTTGTGCAAGAGTAGAATCGTGTGTTTTTTTTTTCTGGCGACTCAAAAGTTTAACCCACTAACAAAGTTGACCTCGGGAGAAAACGGAAGCACTCTCGAAAGCCGATCCAAGCACTTATCGCCTGTCCCGTCTTCCTGTTTCAAGGAGTCGGCCGTCACCTCTGCGTGGACCGCACTCACAAAACACACCAGGAACCCTTATGAGAGTGGCACCGACCACGATGGACAGCCAGCACTCCACCTGCAGTCCGATCGGCGACTACAACGTACCCTTCCTAGACACGACCGACCTGCTGGAGGCCGGCACCAACCTGTCGGCCAGCGACTACTACGGCTACCACCAGGGGGCGACCTGCGTGATCTCGGAGGAATCCGGCACAGCCATCTACGACGACTTGGGTTACGGCTCCGAGTTCGTCGACGTCTTCGGCGAAGAGGAAGGCGAACGTGGCACCGGTGACAACGTCCGAGTGGAAGACACTTCGACCCGTAGCGGAGAGAACGCCCTCTATTCACAGCAGTTCACGCCACCTACAATAATCGACCAATCAACTTCAACCACGAACGAACCGACTTTGACACTCGACCACTCCATCGAACACGAAGCTACTGATCAGATTTCCGACGTCGATTCCACCCAAACTTGTTCACCGCAACCGGAAGTAGTTCCTGAACAGCTGGACGCCAAAAATGAGCAGATGACAGGTGGTCAGGAGGCGATGGTGGCTACTGCGACGTCCGGGAAACGATCGGTCCGTCGCAAGGTGCCCTGCCCAACCTGCGGCAAGAGCTACCGTAAGTTCTACCTGGCCGTCCACATCCGCACGCACACCAGCGAGAAGCCCTTCGCCTGCCCGGAACCCGACTGCCGACGCCAGTTCTCGGCCGCTTGCTACCTGCAGCTCCACGTGCGCCGCTGCCACCAGCGCACCACCGTGGCCACCGCCGCCGACACCTTCACGTGCGGCACGTGTCGACGCGTGCTGGCCTCCAAGGCCAGCCTGCGCGAGCACGCGCGCACCCTGCACGGCGGCGGCAGCGGCAACGGCGACCACCCCTACCAGCAGCAGCGGAACTTCCGATGCCGGACCTGCTCGGCCTCCTTCCGCCAGGCGGCGCTACTGGCCAGCCACGAGCGTAGCCACGAGGCGGGCGACGGCGACTTCACCTGCGAGCGCTGCGGCAATCGCTACAAGTACAAGCGCAGCCTGGAACGACACATCGAGCGAATTCACGAGGGCGTGGTCGAGTCGTTCGCCTGCGACCGCTGCGATCGGTCATTCAGCACCCGCAGCAAGCTGAGGGAGCACGGCGTGTACGTGCACGACGGTAATTCGCCGCACGTCTGTCCCCTGTGTAACAAGCGACTGCTGGCGCGCAAGACCCTCCAGAACCACATGCTCATCCACGGCGACCTGAAGCCCTTCGTCTGTCCGTTCTGCCAGCGGCGTTTTCGCTTCTCGATCGTGCTGCAGCGCCACCTGGCCACCCACACCAAGACGCATCCGTTCAGATGCGAGGCGTGCGGGAAGGGGTTCATCCACAACGTGTATCGTCAGCGTCACGTGACCAAGTGTCCGGCGCTGCTGGTCAAGAGAAGCGAGGAGGAGGAAGAAGAGATGAAGGTGGTGGTGGCCGAGGAGGCTGGCCAGGCGACGTCGGGTTTGTCTGGTGGTGGGCGGGCCGCGTCGGAGGATATGCGGCCCATCTCGTTGGCCGTGGCCAGTATGGGTTTGGTCGATGTGGAGCAGGCGTTACCGCAGGTCGTCAATATTTTGTGCGTTTCCGAACCCTCCTTGGAGCCCTTATCCACCGTCCCTTTTTTCGTCTTTGACCGTTAGATTGCATGGACTCTGGCGAACGAATTTTTTTTTCGAAATTGCTCTGTGAAAATTTCGTTGATTAATATTTTGAAAAAGTATTGCTTCATATTTTGAAAGCTTCCTTGTTTTTGCAACAGGGGATGTCGTTTCTAAATTGAGCATATTTTAATCGTAATAGATATTTTTAACATAACAATCATTTAGCATCGTAATTTTTGCTCAAGTTCAAAATTTTCATAACACCACAGTCTTCCTCATGGAGCACCATTTTGAAATCTTGATTTTTGCGCAAACTTCTTCTTAAGCTGACGATTTTGGAAAGTTACCATAACTCAACAGCACTTGTCTTTTGGAATTCAAAAGAGAATGATATAAGGTCGCCATGTGCAATATTTCAAACGATTTGAAAAAATATTTACGAAATGCTTGCATTATACTGTATACTTCTGTGCAAGTATGGCATTGTTGTGCCGGCATTGAGCTTCGGATTTATTTAATACTCATAATATATATTATAATTGTGTGTAATTATTTTATGAAATTGGAATATTTGCGCTCCAATTACAAAGTGACTATTTTTTGTCTTAATTATTATTTATTTAGTTTGGAGAAACAATTATTTATTTCAAATTTTCTCTTTCGAATAATTTTTATTTATAAAGTTTGGAGAAATATTATTTTATTTTAATCTTTCGCTTTCGAACATTTTTTTATGATTACGTTTTAGTGTTTTTGATTACGTTTTACTTGGTTGTCGATCAATGGATGGAATCGCCAGTAACAGCGCGCAAAATATCAAAAAAACATAGAAAAAAAAAGTGCCAAAATGTAAAATAAAGTGTTTTTTCCTTAAATGCTAAAAATAGCGATTATATATATATAAATTTTTAATTTATGTGCCAGACTTGTGTTCGTAGGAGTAGTGATCTCGATATATTCATTTAGTTTGAGTTATTTCTTATTATTATACTTTTAAGTTACTTCGTTGTGTTTAATGTACTTGCATGTGCCAAACACTTGTTGCTGTTTCACTCGAGAATTTGTCTCAGTGTACATATTTATCACTAAATATTCAACGGTTACCTGAAGTGTCTTACACAGTAGTTCCTATTTTTTGGGTCACTTATTAAATGAAATTTGTCATTGTGTTGTTTTTCAGCAAATGTTTGCTAAACACACAAATGTATTTATTTCAGTAGAGATTTAGTCACAATTGCTTTATTATTTTGGTTTCAGTTTATGTTTATAATTTCGCAGCTATCTAGCTATTCTATTTATTTGCGTTACTTTGTAGATGCATGAAATACTTTTTATTTGAAATTGTATTCGCATAATTTAAATGTGTTAAATATGAATAGTTTAACGATTAAATCGACTCCCTTGTTGTTGAATATTTATTTTTTGTTTGTGTTTCATTTTTTTTATTATACAGGCATTATATATGATTTTATGGCTATAGTTGCAAACTCAATTGAATTTTGAACCACATAGTTTTATTTGATACATATTTTCACCATTAAATTAGAACAGAGAGTTCTATCGAATTTATATCATGATTGCTGATTACTCATTCTTGTTTACATTGAGCTTAAATTTAATTTTAACCACCATTTACATTTTTAATCAGATTCTCTGGAGACGATATTGTCATTGGACTGGAAGGAGCGAAACAATCTAAAAGAAAATCTTGAGCGATTGAAAAAAGGGTAAAATAGTTTTAAGTGTATTTAGTTTGACTTATTACATGTTATTCTTGAGTTTTTATTTGAAAATTAATTACACCAAAAGTGTTGGATCAAACTGGAGTTCTGTTTCGCTTCTGATATTTGAGTTTTATTTCGTACGATGTTATTACATCGTACGAAATAAAAATCAGGTTTACCAATATCGAAATCCAATCTTAGCGCGAGATGAGTGCCGATCCCAGCGCCACCTGGATGGTAAAATGGGAGTCCACGTGCCGGACGACAGAGGCCGGCTTCTGGGGCGGTCTGGCCGTGTGGATGGACCGACCATACATCCTCAACAAGCGCCTATGTGCCGTGCAGCACATCGTCACCCTGCCCGTGGCGTCACCACTTATCCCGGTGGATAGCGAATCTCGGTGGCAGCACATCGCCCTGCACTTGAGGAAAGCGATCACCAGCGGTTGTCGCGATGACCACGCTGACCTGGGTCCGACCGAGGCCACGGCGTTGCTGCGGACTGCGCTGGACGGTTTGTCCGTTGGTGACCTGGACGAGAGTGGCGGTGACGTCAGCGTCGTGCTATGCGAGTTAATACCCAAGCGACCGAGTCGGTATCGTCGGATGTACAAACTGTTCCTGAAAGGTGAGAGATCGTTTTCGCTGACTGATTGCTTAAAATTTTTTTTGTCAATTTTCGTAAATTAGATTACATTAGATTTATTGACAAAAAACATGAATAATACAATACATTTTTCTGTCATCACCCCGATGTGGGAATTCTGCCACCCCTTGTTGTTGTTGTTAAGTCCTTCGTGTCGTCTCCGGACCCCGACCCTCGATCCCCCGACACCTGGTAACTTCAGGGAGCAGAAGACCCCTGAGTCTTTCTTGGCAGAATACAGAGGTGGTTTGCCTTCCCCCGTGCACTACCACCAGCCAATCAAATGATCGGCTGCGCTGGGAATCGAACCCAGATCCACTGGTTGGTGAGCGAGCACGCTACCTCTCGGCCACAGCGGACGGACGGACGAAGAATGCGCATAGTGCCAGTTTAAAAAAAGTAAATAAAAAGTAAGCTCGCGCAGCGCGGATTTTTTTTTCTCCTTTACATTACTATTAAACAGAAGTGTAAAAAAATTCAGAAAAATGCAAAAAAAAAAAATCTTGAGATTGTCTTCTATGTCCCTGACTTGCCCTGACTTTTCCTTATTATGAACGATTTTCATCTGACTTCCCAGGTGAGCAAGATTTCTTATCTGTGCAATAAACCGGCGTCGTTTTCCATCGCAAAACCCCCTAGTTTGCCTAGTCTAGTCGTTCACACCAAGGTAGGGATATTTAACGGATCCCTGACAACGTACAGGTCCCACGAAAATTCTCAAATTTCATCGCCACAAGCAAGTTGGTAAACTTCTCCGAACCGAAATCCATCGAACTCGGAATGTCGCTCGGATCCAGGGAGGAGTCAAAGTGACGTAAATAGGTTTGGCACATCCCACAAAGTTCCGAACCTGCCACACACAGCAGGGCGCTACTTTTTGTGTTTTTTTGCATGAATGGAGTTAACAACGTCAACGTGTATTCGCGGGCGGGTGTCGCCAATTGTCTGCTGACATGTTTACCCCGCACTCGCTTTTTTTTTCTCTTGTGTACCACATCGCCGTCTACAATGAGGGTTTTACGGGAATTCTAAAGGATTTCATTCCCCCGGACAATAATCGGAAAAATGCTCGCGCCTCGGAATTTCCCAAACTCATTTTTTTCCCCCCGTTTATTTATTCAAGTTTGACAATAAATAATATTGACAGTTCAATAGCACTATAACCATTCGTGTATATCCATTGATCGGGTAATTCGATTATTTATCGATTAGCTTTACGCACTGATTTACCCAGTTCAATCGTAATTTTTTCGTAACTTTCCAGACACCCCCTACAACAATAATAGAACTGCTCTGAGTCAACGTCAAAAATGACAATCCGAATCGAAGTCCTCCGCATTTGTAGAATATTAATGGTCGACTTAGCAAAGCTTCCAGGTGGCATAATAGAATCAATTGCGTTTATTGCAAAATAATAATAGAAAATATCAATTTTTAAGAGAAAAGTTTTGAAAGAAAAATATAATTTATTTTCTTAATTTTTAAAAGTAACAGTGGGGGAGGGGGGAATTTTCCTCACTAAACTAAATATATACAAAAATTGAAGAATATAAAAAACATGTGAATGTAAATTATATGAAGACGCTGGACCAGCGGGATGATTATCTTCCGATGAACATCCGTAGTTGTTTATTTTAAATATATGCACATTATGTACATTTTTTTTTGTGTTATACATAATTTAGTTTTTGTAAGATTTGGTATGGGTCTTTTTTAATTATCAAGCTTTATTTTATTGGGTAAACAGAGAGTTAGAAACTTAACCAGAATGGCCGTAAAGTTGCCTTATAATCAAAGCTAAATTGTTTTGAATTTCATTTTTTTGGGTGCATTTTACATCGAACTAATTCTCCATCGGTCACTCCCGACATCGCTCACCGAGGGTGGCGCTGCACTCCGCATCAAACAGCACGTCATCGATTTTTCACAGCACGCGCATACAGAGACGGTAGCGCCACCCGTGCTCATTTACATGGAGAGCAGATGACGTCAGGTCGGGTATCGCGTAGCAAAGTCCTGCCACGGACATAAAAGGTGCCTGAACGCTAAACACAGGTAGTGCAAACTCAACATCGCACGTAGACAATGGCGGATATACAAAATATTCTTGGCAAGCATTCCGTGTTTACCAAACGCTCAGTCGGGGGGAGTTCTGTTCCAACTAAAAGTCAACGACCAAAGCCCGAACGACTCCCTATATCCTCCTCAGCAACGGAACCACCCGGAACAAGATGTTTTAACCATAACAGAATAACAGACAAAACTCACGAGTTGCTTTTTTTTTTGGCTCTCATTATCACGTGGGTATGGCAACATCCTACGAAGCCAACGGTCCTGGGTTCGATTCCCGGCG
>JAUJYS010002694.1:0-14286 GCA_033995665.1 Melogona broelemanni | reverse complement strand
CTCGTGGTACTGCGCGGGGGAAGGCAATGGCAAACCACCTCTGTATTCTGCCAAGAAAACTCAGGGGGCTTCTGCTCTCTCAAGTCACCAGGTGTCGGGGGGTCGAGGGTCGGGGTCCGGAGACGACACGAAGGACTTAACAATTCTAACTCTTGTTTTTCGTAGCGAGATCCGGCAGCTAGAGTTGATCGAGCCCGCACTTGGTCTACTCAACAGCGAATTGGCTGAATTCGACGCAGCCTCTGTAAGTAACACCTGGTTGAGCGTGCTGAACATGTCTTTCCAGGACGAACAACCCATACAAGTTGGTTGTGCTGCTCTCCAATGGCACTCCACTCGTGTTTCATTCCTCCCCTCTCGTTCAATTTCAATCCCCTTCCCGTGTCTTGCAGGTTCTGAAGTTGTTGCCCAGTCAGTGGTCAGCATGCATGGTGGACGCGTTCCTGCTGCGAGCCATGCGTCGCTCTTTGGATACGAGACGACTCCGGCAGATCGAAAAGAATCTGGCCAAGGTGGAGAACGTCCAGCTGCGGCTCGGACGATACGTGGCTGCTAGGAACATGATCACACTCTCAGAGGAAAGGTCAGATAAGTTGATTTTTTTGTTTTTTGTTTTGGACAAATTCCCCTGACTGTAGTGAATATCACTGCAGGAGATTCTGTACCCTCCGTGTTGCTTAGGCAATATAGGTGAAGGGCACATTTTCACCAGTACTACCCCAGGATCATCGAATAAACGAGAACCTCTGCCGGGAATCGAACCCAGGACCGTCCGTACCGCAGTTGGAAGCATTACTGACTGGACTAGACGGCCGCATTTATCTTGTAGCTAGCCAATTCCTAATGATTTCTTGAATATCTTGCAAAAAATTACTCTGTAAAAATTGGTTTCGCTGTTCTAAATTGCCACATTAAAATTTCTTGTTGTAATCAAATTCAGTACGGATTCTCGACCAAAGAGAAACAGGAAACGTCAACTTCTTGATAAATCGATGTTTTTAATAAACCAAGAAACTTTTAAACACAAATTCATCGATAATAACATAAAAACATCGATTTATCAAGAAGTTGACGTTTCCTGTTTCTCTTTGGTCGAGAATCCGTACTCCATTTAAGCTATTGCATTCCAACGGCTCCTACACAATCATTCTGATAATGATTGTTATAATCGCTTGGTGACACAATTTTTTATTTTTTTATTTTACTTTCTCGTGTGACCGTGCAGGTCCTGCGCAGTATGCGGCGGAACATTCTCCGAAGCTGCCTTCGTCCACTTTCCCAACGGCGCCATCGGTCATCCCAACTGCTCCGAGCAAGTAGAGAAACTATCACTAGAATCCAAGTCAAAAAGTTCGGGTTCAAAGGGTGCCAGCGGGACCACCAGTAGGTCGTCAGCCAATGACCCCAGATAACCTTTTTAAATTAAAATAATAATAATTTAATAAATAAGGAATCCCCACCACCACTTGTCACTGACAAGCTGTACATTTTTTTTCGATTGAAATGTTATGATCACACACGAACATTCCTTTTATCCTATCGTCTCGAACCTCATTTTTTTGGAATCCTTAGGATTTCTCGCGTTCCTTATCCTCAATTCGCATCGCTTCTTTAATTGCTCAATATTTTTATGTTCGACCGAACTCATCTATTGAATAGTTAACCAATTTCAAGAAATTGTATATTTAGTAACTGAAAATTTCCCATGTACATACATGTAGATATATTCAAGTATATACCAGCATATCTGAACGAATTTACGAAGTTTTCAAATTGAATATAGAAATGTTGAGCAAATTTTAATTCAGCAGGGTTTGCATCGTGTACAAGCGTGGTTTAATAACTGAATTTGATGCCATGAAACAATTAATTCGCACAAAACGGCGTTGCAACTGTAATTAAAAACACGTAAATTTGTGTAAGAATTTTAGACGTTTACAACTTTTAAAGTCTAGTCTTTGTTTTTGAATTTGACATATTGATAGTTCAATAATGAAAGTGTAAAATAAGATTTATCTTTTAATTCCAATCCGAGGACTTAAATTTCAATTGCTGGGATTCAGTTGTTGTAAGGCAAAATCTGGTATTAAGTGTAGTTCACTTATTGAGTCAGTGGCTCCGCGATTCGCATTCAATTTGTATTACGAATCGCAGCGCCACTGTCTTTGTGGAGAGTATGTGAACTACACTTAATACCAGATTTAGTCTTATAACAACCTGTGAATCCTAGCAGGAAATATGTTTTTATTTTCAGTATTTGTGATTGTTAATTTTAATAATCTTTTTCTGTACTGATCATTATAAGTATGATTGTACTGATGGTGATACTATGGCTGATCAGTTTCTCCAATTTTGTTGTATGACGTCACATTTGGTTGTTAACCCGTGCTGGTCCAAAATTGCATATACCCCGATAGACTCCAGTGTTTTGTCTACGAACAATTACTGTTTTGTTGCAACAAACTCTACCAATTTTTATTTCGGCGTTCCATACTTGGTTTCATCAGATGAAGATTTTTCCCAATTAAATTAAACAGCAACCCTCATGATTTTTTTATTTTTGACATCTCATACAATTTCCTTCTCGAATCATCTATTAGTCAACGATTTAGACGAGGGGGGATGGGATTACGATCTAGTCGAAAATAATTTAATTAAAAAATCGCCCCCACCAAGATCCAGCGGTCGTTTTTTCGCTAGCAAAAGAAAATAGATCCAGTAATTTTTATTGAACACGCAGAAGAAAACAACATCAATTTGAATGACTTTTCGCTAGTTGTTATTTATATAAATTGATACGAAATATTTAGGAATTATAAATAATTGTTTGTTAGTGGGGATAGAATAGAGATTTCATCTCGTTCTGGCAATTTTTCCGACTGATGGTTAATTTGTAATTTAAAAACTATTTGTGTACAAATAAAAATATGTTGTTGTTTATCGATGCCCACTACAATTTAATTTACAATTTACAATTTGAACCCGCAAGCAAATATTGTAATAACTATTGCGAAATATTGCGAATATTGTAATAACTATTGCGAAATGCAGATGTGACCTATTCGCTTACAACTCATGGTGTTTTAGAAATGGAATATATTGTAAACTACATTTCAGAACTGTAATTTGAAAAGATAACAAAATTTACAAGAACGGGGCTGTGACTTAGTGGTTAACGTGTTTAGCGGGTCATAGGTTCAAATCCCTACCGAGACTTCCGGAATTTTTCGAGCGAGGGAAATTCCAACGGGCGTTTTCGGAATGGAAGTAAAGTCTGTACCATGTCTGGTATACCGTAAGATTGTCAAGCCTAGGCTAGGTAAATACCAGAGCATTCATGAATATGTCAGTTGAAATCTGTTGTAAACCATTTGATACGTTGAGAGGAACACAAATTAACCTGTTCCACTGAAACACGAAAGAAAATACTAGAAGCCAATTCAATCTCTTAGTCACAAGGCAACAATTTTATTATCGAATTTATTTTCAATAAGATATAGCTACGTCGGGACGATACAAATTCAAGTTACAACGATAGTTAACAATTTTATCAAAAAAAAACTAAAGTGGCCATAATTATTTTTGTAGACTAAAAAATAAATCACGACCATTAAGGAATCAAAGATTGCATATTTCGAGGCTAATTTTGGGTCAAATACTAGAACAACTTGAGCAGTTTTCTAAAAATTTCCAATGGAAGCACAAAAGCTGATAAAACCATTTCATTCGCACAATATACACAAGCAAAGGTGGGGGTGGGGGGGGACAAGCGCAAACTTAAATTTAAAAATAAACAAAGGAATCTATACTAGTGCGGCTTATATATATATATTTATAGGATTGGAGCAATCTTGAATACAAGAAATTTAGTTAATCATTTTTCGATTAATATGCTATTAACTAATTCCCGGGCAGGTCTCTCAACTAAATTAGAAAGAAGGCACGATTTTGGAAACACGAGCAAAAAAAAAGTATTTACAACGCAGTAAACTGCAACATTTTCATCCCCCCCCCAAACAAAGGTACAATAAAAAACATTATTTAAAATTCCACAATAGGCATAGACAATTAGCAACATAATTTACGATGAACCGGTTCTCATTAAAACAATTCCAGACAAGCTGGACCATTTTCTACAATTTTTCTACAATTTACCAGAAGACACGATTTTATTTTCGTCTATCTACTGGGATGATCTTAATAAAATTGTTTTTATCATTAAAAAACATTCATGAATTTCTAAAAACTAACGCAAAACCATTTTGCACCATTAAAAAAATATCCACTCATCAAAAATCAATCTTCAATGATAAATTTGAATTCCATTACATTTCCATTCGCTTCACGATTTCAGCGTTTCCATCGAGGTTTGGGTGGGTTACGACTAGTTAATCAGAACCGAATAAATGATAGCTCGCACCGGGAATCGAACCCAGGACCGTCGTACCACACAGGTCGGTCCTCTACGACTGTGCTATACGACGCACACAAAATTTGGCTAGATTGATCGAAAAGTATTAGTCTTTGACCTAGAATTTTGCTGACACCATACTACGTTCTGTCTGACTCAAAAACATCGATGGCTTAGAACAAGAAAATTTTTGACTCGCGGAACCCCTTTTTAGAACCAATTTCAATGGCAGAGTCCCTCAGAAGGCTAATAATTTTAATGGAGGAGCCCCATTTAATACAAGTAAATGACATTTATTTATTTTATTTCCAAATTAATAGTGATTGATTATTATTTTAATTTCCAAGTTAATGGTTATTAATTATTTATTTTCTTTCCATTAACTTGGATTGCTTTGATTGGATTGGTGATTAATTATTTATTTTATTTCCAGGAGTGGCTGCGGAAAAATAGCACAGTTTGGGAAACTAGGGCTTAGTGTAACCAGGAAATAGCAAAACAAAGAAACTCAATTTCACCCAGACATTCAAGGTAATGGCCGATTTTTTTTTTTCAGATCCGGATATTTTTTCAAGGGCGCACACGTACACAAAAACATACAATCGTTTTACCAATGGAGATCCACTCTCCATTCATACAATAATAATCAGGTGTCCTTCGCATCAGCGATTGAGCTCATGTTCACAACACAACCTGGTTTCGAATTTGCACGTGCGCAGAAATACCTTTTCTACCCCTCGGTACAAACTCCGGGAATTATGTGGTAATTTCCCAGTGTTTGGTTTGCGTTCCTTTTTTTTAAGAAACTAGTTCCAGTTCCTCCTTAGAAAAAAATTGTATGATTTCGGAGAAAAATATTTAATCTTCTCCTAGCCCCATAGAGAATATTACAATAGAATGAAAACTCATTATGCTGAGAACTCAAAAACATACAACTCATTATGAGTTTTAATTCTATTAGAAAAAAAGGAACCAGTTCTAGTGCCTCTTTTACAAAAAAAATATAAGATTTCGGAAAAAAACATTTTAACTTAGCGCGATAGTCAATTTTACAATATAATTAAAACTCATAATGCTGCGAACTGAAAAACGCACACCTCATTATGAATTTTAATTTCTATTAAAAAAGGAAGCAGTTCCAGTTTCTAAAGAATTTGAAAGAAACCTAGATGTTCCTAGTTCATTTTTTAAAAAAACCTGGAACTTTATCCTTCTATTTAAAAAAATAGAAAAAAGAAAACGAAAAGATCACTTTCTCAACGAATGAAAATATCTTAAAATTTAATTTATCCTAACTAATACAATTTTATCTCGTGAATGTGAACTAGAAAATTTATAATGATAAAACTGGTCATATTTTTTTATATATATAAATGGTTGGTATACCACAATAAAAGGAACAACAGTTTCCAGTTCAGGTAAAAAATGGAACGAAAAAAACAAAACTAAACCATTTATATTATTACGAGTGTATTATATAAATTATTTAAATGGTCGAATGGAAATGATTAATATGAAATGGAACCAAAGCGTTCTAAAGTTCATCAAAAAAGAAACCTAGAAACGTAACTTTTCCGTTCCATTCCAAACCCAACACTGGTGATTTCGTAACCAGTAATTTTCGTTGCTAACTTTCAACACAATAGGTCTCTGTGCACACGTGATCGCTAAACTTAGCTTTCTAATGAAATAAAATTTGAAAGAAACATTGGACACGCACTACAATACCCTGATTTAACCTTGCTTGGCTGTGTGCATTCATTCATTGTACGAAATCCCCAGCTACTTCTATACTAAAACATGAATCGGGGGTGAGTCTGGGCTAACAAAGATTATGCAAAAACAATCCCCCCACTACCCCCACCCTGTCCACTATTGAACACAATAGCGGATTATAGCTTGGAAGTTGGAAGTAAACAATCGAGGTTTTTTTTACAACAATAGGAGGGGGGGTGGTCCCATTTCAAAGTGCATCGCATGTTCCGAGGACATTTTGGGGGGGAGGGGTGGTGGGGGGTCTTAACTGCTGATCACCCATAAGAACAAACATGGAGCAATCCTCGAGCGAAAACATTTGGCAACAATGATTTACAAATTAGAAATTCGAAAATATTTTGCTAAGCTAGGTATAACGATTGAGCAACATTTTGGAACGTAACTGTTGAGCGGATTGAAATGCAAGTTTTTAAAAAGAGGCATAGCTTTACTTTATGGTACATCTTGGCATAGAATTGCGTTATTTGTGGTGATAGATTAGATTTAGACAAACACGGGTGTCATATAAATGTTTAACCCCGATTAGGGTTGATTGCATGTTTCTGTAATTTTTTATATGAATATGCTAATAAAAACTAAACTAAACTAACGCACCCAACGTCAATCTGAAACTTCCATCGTCTGTCCTATGTAATTCTTTCTGTTAATAATTGTTCATTTGTACAACACATATTGCTTTCAATTCACATGAAGATGCCATTAACTATTTTTCAACAAGTAAAACAAAAACAATGTATTACGGGCGTTCAATAAGTATCTGCAATCATTTTTTTGTTAAATGAACGGCTGGACGGAAATCAATAAAATTCGGAACATAAATACTATCAATTCGTACAAATCACTCGAAAAAAATTGAACGATGAACAGCAACTGAACGATGCTGAACTGCCGTCTCGTCGGCGTCCATGTTGGCGTTCCATTTTTTTGCACGTGCAATTTTCGAATCAAATTGAAAAAAAATTGAAGAAGCTCAGAGAAACCTGGAGAATACTTTGGCCGAATTTCATTGAAATTCATCCAGCCGTTCTTTTTTTAAAGAAATGATTGCAGATACTTATTGATGACGGGGCTTAACTGCGACAAAATTAACTGTCTGTAATACATTTCGTCGTTTCCTCTATAGACCGGAATAGCTCGCATAATCGTTGACAATTTATTTTTAAAACCGCTACACATGTTCCTATTCAACGGAAACGGATGGGGGGAAACATTAGGAGAAAACCACCATCATTAACTGAAAATAATCTACAGAAACGGGAAGCCAGGAAATGCTCTCAAATAAAAATTCGAGTTCCAAATAGGCACAGGAATTTGGTTGACGCCAGAAATCAGAATCTCAATCGCTCGACCCAGTTCCAAGCAACAAGACTACCAACATCGTGACGATAGGCATTTGGAATTGTCTCAGCCCGGATTAGTTTAGGAAAACACAGTCTCTGAACTGTAATAAAATGGTAATGCCAGCTACCGTACATAGAGCTTTCCGTAATCCGGCTTAAGAGTCAAGAGTTGGCTGTTCACTTCGCTTAATTTTAAAATTGAAACTTGATACAAGAATAATTCCTTATTTTGACAAAAGTTGACATTTCATGTAACACTAATTATTTATATTTTAGCCAATTTTACCATTTGACCAAATTTCGTGGTGTAACTCGGGTTTAAACTCCCAACAACGTAGAAGGTATCCCCAGATCGTGTGTCAAAAAAAAAATGCCAGAGGAATTAGTAGGGATCTCGTCACCGCAGTTTTAAGGCTTACAGGAGACAACCGTGATTCGACATATTTCGGTTACCAAATAATTGCGACCTTTTTCACCTTACGACACAATTCAACTACAGGCGTTCGAAGATGACCTTCGAAAATAGGCGTTCGAAAACTGGAATGATTTTTGTGAAAATTTATCAAAAAAATAATTAAAAGCTAATCTTCAGATAAAGAAAGTGTACATTGATAATCTCAGGAGACGAGGAGAACTTGAGATTTAAGATGTTTTCTTTAATTATGATTGAATTGGAAAAATTGATTGGTACATTTGCATATACTGGCACATTTGCATATCCTGTATTTTTAATTTGGCAATGTTGTCCTAAGTTTAGTGCATCGAAAATTGTTGGATATTTTTTGGACGGGTGGTGATGGTTACGGTGTCAACTCGAATATTGGTAATGATATGTAATGGTCGAATCCGAATGTCAACTGGCAACCAAATTAATCTGTGATATGCTCAGTAAGGCCAACTGTTTTCTATACAGGTACACAACAAGCTGGTAATCTGACGAAAAAAATAATTCGGCGATGAAACGAGATGAACGAGTCGGGGCATTAGTGAAATCAAACGTTCTGATTGTGTCAATTCATGAGAATATCATTTCATTTAAATTATCATGAGACCCACTAAATCCCAGTTTAAAAAATTATTGTGATATTATAACGAAAAATACACCTGCTGGAGGCCTAACACAATATTTGAACACCCAAGAGTTAAATTCTCGAGAAAAATAAAATGTCCTCATTTACCAAGAATTTCAATGTACGTTCAAAATAAACGACGAATCAAGAAATTTTCTGTACAAATTGGTTTCCAAATGGTGCGTCAAACATCTGGCCCCCAGCGAGGGTGCGTCAAACATCTGGCCCCCAGCGAGGGCTCGTCAGAGACGAACAAGGTGGTGTAAAAACATTATTAAGTGAAACGCGACCATAGCTGGTCTCAAATATTAATCAGAAAACTACTCAACTCGTTCATGACGTCTCTTTCTTCTCATTGAGCAAGACTCGTCCACACAACTAGCTTGCGACCATCGCTGACCAGTATTAAAAACACACCTCCCCAGGTGGCCAGATGGACAAGCCTTGACCTCATCGGGATTGTCATGTTGGTGGTGATGATGGTGGAGGGGGGGGTCTAATAAGTTTTGGGGGGTCGTCTTGGTGGACTGGTGGGAATGGAGAGGGAGGGGGGGGTCAAGTAGTGGGTTTCCATGTGTCTAACGCGATTGTAAAAAGATCGAAGGCAGAAGAGAGTGTCAAGGTGTTCTGGGGTGATTGCTCCACTTCTCAAAACCAATTTCGCTTACATTAAAGTCCCTTCGAAAGCGGAGAAAAAACCCACGGTTGGGCAACACACAAGTGACGTCGTCATTTTGTTGACACTCCATTCTGCCTTCGATCTTTTCACAATAGGCGACGCAATTACGGGCTACCACAAAGTGGAGGTGGTGTCCCAAGTGGTCCCCTCACATTCCCTGTACGATGTCGTGTTTTTTGCGGAAGTCCAAACCCTCCAGTTTGGGATCCCGTCGCTTACGTTGCGCTAGCATGGCTCGCATTTCGGAGACGGTCATGTTGAGGTTGAGTCCGTTGGCGCCGTTGGCGCCGCGGCCGGCCGGACCGTCACCGGTGGGTGAGGCCGGCACGGAGTTGGTCTTCTCCGTGCTGGAGCCGTTGGGGGTGGTGGGTGGCGTCATGGACGTCTGGCTGCTGGGACTGGTCTTGCCGAACTGTGTGTGGGTGGTTAGTGGAAGGGGGGAGGAGAGAGAGACAGAGAAACACGAGATGAACAAAAATAAATATAAATAATAAATAATGAATAAATAAAGAATGCAAGTTAGGAGATCGTGGAAAAATTAGATAGTTGGAATTCTGAAGGAAGAGTGTATTTTTTTTAGGTGGTGGGGAGGCTTTGGAGAATATTTCTAGTGATACTTTTGTTCCCTACATTAGGCCCCCACCAAAGGGACTGCTTGCGGGTATATATTGTAATCGTAGTTAATTAAAATTTAGGGTTTAAGGTAATTTAAGGTTAGTAACTAATTGCTCTATTTATTAAAATAGCTCATTTTAAAAACAATAAAATTATTTATTTTCATAATTCACAAAATTTGAATTAAAATTTGGTAAAAAATTTAATATAAATTACTTTATTTTAAAAAACAATGTAGTTACCACAATCTTATACGAAACAATACTGCTTAAAAACAATAGAAAAATTATTTTTGAAAACCAAACTTTGTGCCAGACTCGGGTCTTTCGTTTCGGCCAGTTCAGAAAAATTCACAAATTCATTAGTTTTTTTTAATTATCAGAAAACTTATTGAAAGCCCCTAATGCATGTTATCAGCAAATATTTCTATTTGCTACATTTCGCACAGCTTGCCTTTCAGCTTCTTATCTTTTATAACATTAAGAGATTGTTCAGAATCATTTCAGAAACTTTTTATTGTCGAAAATTCGACAATAAAAGTTTATGTAGTTGAATTCCACCATTAAAAAACAAACATTAAAATATTCGAAAGCACCAAGCACGTAACAGTGATACATTGCTAAAGGGTTGACGTGGGGGTGCGTTTATAATTCTAAACAAAACCTACAGAGAGCTGATCCATCCTGTCTGCTGGCGGGGTGCTCATGTTGCTGCTGCCATTTCTGGATAACTTGTCCGCATCCTGAAGACAGATCCCAAAGGACAAGGAGGAGAAGGAAGAGACAAGGACAAAACATAAACGACAATTAGCCAAACGACAACTCAACACAAACACAACAAGATTGGGATGAAGACAACAAAAAATAAGAACATGACGTGATAGGAATAGGACTGTTGGAATTGTAGTGCAACCAACATGCCAATTAATTCTTCAGAGTTTCAGAGTCTTCAGAGTTTAGTTTCTAAGCTTTCATCTCTATTTATGCACTGCACGTGGAGTTATGTTCATTTTTTATGTCACGTGCAAAATTGATAATACCAACTGTCATTTGATAATAAGAGTTTAGCTTCTAATCTTACATCTCTAGTTATGCACTTGCACGTGGAGTGCCTTCCTTTTCTGCCACGTGCAGAATTTAAATTTCATAATATCAGTGCAACCTACATGGCAATTAATTATACTGCATTTAATAATCGAGTTTAGTTTCTAATCTTATATCTCTATATTTTTTAATCACCGTAGTCCCTAGTGTACTACAGGATTACTGCACTGGATTATGCACTGCACGTGCAGAATTTAAATTTGACAATGGCAACTGTCAAGTTCGGATTTATTTTTGTATTTTCGCACCACTACAATTAAACTTTGTTTATTCTGAAAGAATAACAGTTTCTGTAATTATTATCAACACTTGATACTATCTCAACACGTTGAGTTTCCAACATATACAACATCCGGGACATCCATTCTACTGTGGGGCACACCAACCAGTAACAAATTGTTTCAGGGGCATTACCACGGACTCGTGATAACATAACTTAAAATTATCAAACCGTTCCCATGTCACACCCAATTTGCATAAGTGCCCGTCGTGCTACAGAACCGTATCCTGTAACAACACGCTATAGTCTAGCAGCTGCATCAATCAAAATAAAATCTCCGTCATATTTTTTTGTCCCACTTGTTAAGTGCTGTCAAGTTTTTGCTGACCCCTGGTGACCCTATCAATTAAAGCTGGCCAACGTTGCCGATCAAGTACTGCCATTCGCAGCTGTATCAGATCCCGAACTCTTCCCAACACCATCCCATCCACTTTATACGTGTCTTCCCCTTTTTATGTTGCCCTCCACCCTTCCAAATCCCACATAGCATGGTCAAAGTAAAACAGATTTTAGCCACCATGGCTTCTTCAGAGGAATCTATTTTTACGTGTTGGTTAGATTATTCCATATCGAAATAGAATATCGTCTTTGCTAACGATATATGATTAGGTATAATGGAACTAATGGCTAATGTTTTAGAATCTCATTTCTGTGGCGAAAAAACTGAAACCAAATATATAAATGAATAATACGAAACAGTTTCGCGGCATATTGAGTTTCAATCTTATTTTTACATCTGACTATCTCGCGCTAGGAGAAATTAAGAGTTCTGCGAAAACTTACACTATCTTTGCTATCGGATACCAAATTTAATTCGCTATGTTATTGACCCACCGAGGTTTTTTTATTAGTGAATCCCCGTGTTGTTGGGCCAGGAGTCCTTTTATCGGAAAAAACGTCACGTGAGACTTTGCCACGGGATGCAAGCCAAGGTGACGCCAAACAGTCAATATTGAAAAACCAACTGTCCAAAACATTCGGGCTTTTAAAATAAATGGAATAACTTTGAACAACGGTGTTTCAATATTTTCGTCGTCACATGTCCAGTTAAAAGTGATATTGAATTGAATACTCGGTGTCGATTGTGAAGTGAATTCATATAAAAAATATTTAGTGAATTAAAATATCACTGAATATTAAAAATATTTCTGTTTGACTCATTCTAATGTGGGATGTGTGCTTGTTACTTTTGTTAATGATTTTCTAAAATGCTTTTGACTGTTCAATTTACGACAATTTACGACTTAATTGCTTAATTTAAAAGCGAATTTTGAAAGCAATCTTTAAGTTTTGATCACAAAAAATTGACTTGAAAATATTTTTTTAAATTAATGATTTTATTTTTAAAAATGAAACATTATCTCAAATTTTCCTTGAAGGACTCGATGCTGCCCCCGAAATAAAGCAATCACTGATTGCTGCTACGGGTGCAACCAGTGTTTCCCAAACTTTTTTATTCGCGAAACCCTCTTTAAAACAATATTCAATTACGGAATCCCTTAGAGACTACCAATTTTAATGACGGAGCCCTATTAAATACAAGTTAATGGCGTTTTATTAATTATTTTGTTTTCCAGAAGTGGCTTCAAAGCCTCTGGAAATGGCCACGGAACCCTAAGGACTCTGCGTTGCACAGTTTGGGAAACGAGGAGTTAAAGGTTATTGGTGCTGCCATCTGTCCACGACATCGAACAACACGTTTCTAATTCTCAAACTCATTTTCAATATGGCCGCTAGCACGTAGTAGCGATTTTGAAGTTTGGCATCGTTTACTGGTCCAATCTTAACGGTTATTGTTGAAAATCGAGCCTGATACAACGATTCAAGGTACGTTCCGGCACCAGTTCCACGGAACAACTTTTAGAAAAGTTCTAACATTATTTGAGCTGTTAAGATGTTCGACAAAAGTTTCCCTCTCGAAGCCTTCCATGACCTCGCCCACCGCCTCAGTCAAAACTTTTGTGTACCTAACGACGCGCAAGCAAATTTTCCTTCCCTGAATAATTTTTAATTCCACAGGTTTCGACCGGGAATTGAACCCGCGATAAACCAAGTAAGTTCAAGTACGAACCGACAACTTCGAATGGTTAAGCCCCCCGCAAGCACAAAAATACGCAAAAATGTTGGAACTTCTCCACAACAAAACGAACACACTTATTCCAGAAAAATTTTCGGCGGTGGTAAGTGTGTTCGTTTTGTTGTGGAGAAGTTCAAACATTTTTTGCGTATTTTTGTGCTTGCGGGGGCTTAACCATTCGCAGTTGTCGATTCGTACTTGAACAGTGGATTAGTATTTCGTTGCTACCTAGGCATAGTCCTTTGTTGTATAATTGAGGTCCTTGCTTACTGTTTTATTTAGATTTAGATTTAGATATAATTGTCACCGCGCTTGCGCATTTAAGGTGACTTAGGGTATGTGGGAGTAAATGGAATAAAAATGAATTAGAATTTATTCAGAGAGTTTTGCCAAAACTCTGTTCGTCTCTTTCCCGGCGCTGTACCGGACCTTGTCCTTCTCGTCTCGTTTCAACTCAAGGTTCTAAAAACCTTGCTTCCAACTATCCCAGATCATTAAGGAGGTGTCAGTGGTGTAGTGGTGAGCGTTCTCGCCTACTGTGCACGTGAACACGTTTCGGATCCCGGCCGTTAATACCTCCCGAAATTTTTCGGGCGACAAACATTTGTACCGCGCGACAATTACCCAATCTCAATCTAAAGCTGACATCCAAAACTCTTTTGCCATTTCCAGGTAGTCACCATGTGGAGATACGTGTTCGGAACATATCCCCTAGTCAGATTCAAGAAATGGAACCCGAAGAGTTCGGAGTATGATCTCGACGAGGCTGACTGCCAGACGGAGAACCCTTCACCGGTCAAACAGGAGATCAAATCAGACTCCGATGAATCCACCGAACCCGAAGAGGAGTCTGACTCGGATCAGATGGGATGGGTTCCGGTGGAGGAAACCCAGCAGTCCGAGATCGACAGACTCAAGACCGCAGCCGATCGCCA
>JAUJYS010002693.1:0-14286 GCA_033995665.1 Melogona broelemanni | reverse complement strand
ATATCGCCGCAGCGACGCGAGGGGTACAATAACCTCCTGTAGTGTTATTCACTACAGTGATCCGGAACAAAAAAATTAAATGCTAATTAAAAGCAAGTGCAATGCATAACATAAAAATGATAACTTTAGTTTTTGTTTCGTATTACCTAAAAATTGTAATTTAATTTTTATTTCGCATTACATAAAATGATAATTTAATTTTCGTTTTGCAAATTTTTAAAAATTATAATCAAATTTTCGTTGAATTAAAAAATTATGATCAAAATTATGAATCACATAAAAATAATCAATTCGTTTTTTGTAAAAATAATAAATGTTTCAAAAAACATTCCTCATGAAAATGATAATTTGGTGGATAAATGACTATCCCAATTTTTGAGGCACTGCAAGAAATTAAACACAAAAATTGTTAGCATTTGTCTGTCATACCTTATATATTGTTTAACATGATGCATTTTCAATATTTCTCCTGATGACGATTCCTAACAATGACATGCGTAACAATACGCTATCAGACAGTAACATCCGGGACCTCCGGCTCATCGCCTGCACATTAGAGAAGTTGGTCGCCATTGAAATGAGACGCGCGTGCCGACCGTAGTGCGCATGCGCAGTGCGCTTAAGTTTGCTTTTCATTCCGGCATAATTCCTCAAATTGCCTCATAAACACATGGTTAATAACTCGCAGCGTTAATCTGATTACGCCTCATTTTAGTTATATATAAGCGAACGTGTTCCAGTTTCCCCACCTCCCCTCGACAGGGAACCCAGCGTTTCATATCCCCCCTCTCCTCTTCTTTCTTCAACGAGGAAATTTTTCTCATTCCATATTCCACATTTGCACCGCTCCCGTTATTCCTCCTCCCTGGCCTCTTTGTTTCCTTGGTGGCGGTCGCCGACGAAGCCAGGGAATCTTCCCTGTGCCGCACTGGCAACCGCTAACGTCACCAGCTCCCCTTGCGGTGAACGGCGGATTATCTGTTGCGTTTGTATGGTTATCTGTAGTGTTCGGTCGCTCGGTAACATAGTTCCGATCACCGAATTTTGACAGTTATTATGCTGTCCCTGTATATTGTATTGTAATTGTAATATTATGTTGTTTTAAAAAGAGGCTTACTAAGTATTGATCTGAAAACCCCCAGGGGCAGCCTGGTAATTTGGCCTAGCCTGGTAATTTGGCTTTTGACTGAGTTTGGGATTTTTAACCTACATGTATACCCGACGAAGTAGAGTAATGATTCTTGCGGTTTTACTTCAGTTTCCGAAAGAAGGTGTACGCACAAAATTATTTCACAAAAAAAAAAAAAAATTTCGCCCGAAAGTTGTGAATTAAACTCGCGTCACTGGCATAGTAGACGAAAACGTTAACCACTTCACCATTCGTTTTTTCGACTACACCACTTCGACCTTTTAAATCTCATTGCTCATTCAAATGCAATATTAGCTTTAAAAAACGAAGACGCAATTATAAAGCGTTCAAACTGGTCTACATGGTCAGCATTTATAATTCGGCGATTGATTTGCGGTTTCTTAATTGCGACAGCCGGGCCCTGTTCCATCGCAACCTATTGTAGGCGCCGCCGTAAAATTCGCGCACAAGCGACATGAGACTAATGATTCAAACACCTAAGTCTTTACTGCAACGAGGGCCATGCATAATAATGAGCGTCGCCGAGCCCCGAAGAGTCAAAAAGTGTTAATGACGAAACGCGTTATTTCCCCCAGCATGCATCGGGGTGAGGAGGGGAGGGGGAGGTGTGTAGAAACCATCAAACGACGTGACGAGTCAGCGGGGACCCCTGTCTTACGTTTTCGGGGGCTTTTCTTTTTCAAGATTGCTCTATTGGGAGGCATTACCGAGACATATTTTTCAAAAACCACCAGAAAAATGTCGAGAAAATATGAAGAGCGCACTGTTTCTGTTGCAATAATTTTCTCAGTGTAGCGCAGTCAAAATTTAAACCAGTTTTCGCCGCTTTCTACTATCGTCTCTTCGGTTTATCACCAGATGGCGTGATGCAACAGTGGTGTCAAAGTTAAGTTCAACATTTTTGAAGAAAATGTATTTACATATCCGTGGTTACATATCCGTGACATTCATTGGTCACGGATACATCACGGATACATTATTCTTGATACACATGTACGACAGCTTCTATGAATTCACACTCCATTTGACCTATTCGAAGAGTGATCAGAAAAAGTGTTTTTTTTTCGGTTACCTCTAAAACAGAAAATATTAGGTGGGCAATGCGGAATAATATGCAAGCCTAATAGAGACAACCCATGCGTCACGTTATGTGCGTTCTGCATTGCAGCTTCTTTACTACAAAAAATATACCCTTTATGCTTTTGACACGATCACGCATATAGGCTTGTGATGCAAAAGAGATCCTAGCGGAATTTAATGTCGTTCTCTATGGCGGTGCATTGCTTTTGCAACAGGATTTGGCGAACTGTGTCCAAGTCCAAACCCAAAGCGCACGTAACACAGAGAATGCCATATCTACGGTAAAATTGACGTTGAAACCACACTTGCGAAGTGCAAATCAATGCCGCGGTGGTCTGGGCTCTGCGCTCCCATGTACACAAACTAGCGGCGGAGCTAAAAATGTATTTGTATTTAAATGGACCACTTTGCTGTGTATTCTCCTTTTACGATGTTATTACAGACAGACTTTTGCTCATTCATGTTTTTTATATCCCGGTTTAGTAGAGAAAGATTGTAAAATGACAGAACATACATTGCTTGACATTTTTTTATTCGCTTCCGTGAATAGAGCTGTTTAGAAGTAGAAGAAATAAAAACTGCCTATTTAACGGGTTACTTAGTATTCTGTATGTTCAAACCATTTTTTTGCTCGATCTATTCACATTACACGCGGCATGATGCTGCGTCTACTATCCTCTTGAGGCCATTAACCAAAGAGTCCATTTTTGTTGATATTGATGAAACATTTGTGATATAAAATATTTAAGTTTTATTTAGACTGTTGGTCAGTTGGTCAGGCGCTAGAGCTAATGTGGTGTGGTGAGGGCAACCTGGTAATTTGGCCTAGCCTAGGTAGACAGGTGTCTTACGGCTTAAGATCCTTTCCAATTATAGGAAGGCGTGTTGACAATTTTCTCTCGCCCGAAAAATTCAGGAGATCTCGGTCGGGAATTGAACCCGCGATCAGGGGTGTAGTAGTCGAACACGCTAGCCACTCAAAAAAATAAAAATAAAATATTATAATTTAAATATATGCTTAATATGATTTAAATATACTACATATTTAAATATTTATAGTAAATGTTTTATTAATCTGATAAGAAAAATATAATGAGGAGGACAATCACTTTATGTTTCACCTATTTTGGTTCACAGGGTACCAGTAAAATAAAGCACACACGTGCACACTCGCCCATTCATTAGTGGACTATAACATTCCGCCTAGGGGTGGAACTAATTTAATTTCATGGGCCATCATAACTCATGAACCTTCGCCTACACATAGCGCGACACACAAAAGCATCTCACGGTTTGGGGGGCGGCCGGGGGCACAACAAAACTTAATAAGCTCGCTAATTATGCGAAGCCATAACTTAAAAGCTAGAAAACAGTTGAAAGCTGTGCTGCCCATATTTTCGCGATGATTTTTTATCTTCTTCTGCTCCGCTATTAGATTGCGGGCGCCGCAGCGTAAAACGGCGCAAAAACGCTCGACAATTTAATTATCGTGACCCAAATGAGCCGGCTCTGACTTTTAGCTGGTGGAGCCCAGATTGTCACCACGCCGCATGGGCGGTACGGGTTGCTCTCGTTAAATAATAAATTCATAATTTCTTTCGCGGTATTGGTCCCGATAGAGTTCTTCATTAACGTTTAATTGCAAAAGGTTAGAGAATTATAAAATTGTTGTTCGTCAAAGGACTGGAATTCATAATACATGTAATTTTTGTAAAAAAAAATGGCTGACAATTAAGCGTGATTTTACTTTTTTTATCGAGATGATTAAGCGAAGATTTTTTGTTATCAGTGTTCATAATGCATTTATTTATATTCATAATGCATTCCAACTTATTTATAAACATTATAAAATAAAAATATTGTATAAATTCGATGTCCTTTAATCCATATAATTTTTCTTTGTGTATATTATTTGTCCATAATGTATTATTACAAAATTAGTTACAAACAAACTAAGCAATAAATTTCATTTATAAAATTGATTGCCTTTAATTTGAATTTTTCTTCCTGGATACTTGAACCAATTTCTAAGTCAAAAAATAGTTTATTGGGACTATTCTTACACGAAACATAAAAGATTTAAGTTAAATGAAGATTTGAGTTTAAGTTTTAAGAAGATTTAAGATTTTAGTTCTAAGAAGATTTAAGATTTTAGTTCTAAGAAGATTAAAGTTTAAATGAAGTCACTAGACGCAATAGCAAAATCGATATATTTTTTCTTTCATTAAAATTGCACACTGCTGGTACGATTATGTAATTTGTTTTCTCGCTTTAAATTTAACTAAAGGATGGAGCTATTATCTTCACTGGACAACAAAAAATATACAGTTTTCGCCGTTAGTGGCGTTTTCTAAATAACAGCATATAGATGAAATTGGAAAATCATCAGGGGGCACTAGAATTCAACTATTTATTTATTAATGTAACATTAGAATATATATTTATTTCAAAGGGAGCGAAAGCTTCTTTTAAAGAATCGTTTTTTACGTTATAGTTCAAATGTAGACTGCATGATGTCGCTGATATTAAAAAATGTAATTTTCGTTCCCTCAAAGGGCGTTAAAAAAATGTCATCGACCCGATATTGTTTTTTTTAGAGAGTCGTTTCACGCTCCGCATATTCTCTCATGCATTCGCCCGTTAAAAGAATATAGGGCTGGGGGATTGGTTGGTAGGCATGATGGCCGCGTTTGTCGTTCTCCATCGACCCGAGTTATGAACACAGAGAACTCAGCAGGTAGCCAATGTGTTCCGTTCCGCTTATGAAAACACTTAGACGGAAGCCAGACCGAGGCCTACGCGATGACGAGGCCGCGACACTGCTAACGCGCGTGCGCAGGGCTAGGCGAGGCCAACTTATCTAATGGCAAAAACCTTCGGAAACGATGCCGTTTTCACGCGCGTAAAGTTGATATTTAATTGAGGTTGGGGATTAAATAACAAAACCGAGGTTTTAGCTGCAATGTTTCAGCTAATAAATCATAATTTTTCTTATGCCATTTTTGTGCAGCGGAGAATCGTAAAATATTTCCTTCTGTTTGCTTTCTAAGCTTAACAAGCTTGAAGATTCCACCGTATCTTCGAAATGTTATTGTTGCTTTGGAGTTGTTTTTATGTTACACTAATAGACAATGTAAAAATGCATAAACTAGATTTAAAGAGTAAAATATATTACACTAGAAAAAGGGCCGGCTCCGCCCGGGATAGGGGGGGGAGGGGTAATTATTAGAAAACTGAAAAATCTAGACTTTCGTCCCGGAACTATCTTGACTACCGAGCATCCAAATCTGGCGCAGTAGGTTGATCTGATTCGTCTGAATGGTTGGCCCCTTGATTCTTAAGCGGAGGCAAACACTCATAGCACCAGTTCGCCATTCAGCGGCGTACTTTTCCCCCCAGTGTTTCTAAGCGCCTTCTAAATACCTGCATACGTTGACCTTGGACACACACAGACACAGTTACACACACACTGACGGAGAAAGAGTTAAGAGTTTAAAGAGTAAGATAATTAGGTTTAAATTGTAAAATAATTCAATGTTGAAGACAAATTTAAAAGTTAAAGAATTTGCCATACAAACTTCACCCGTTGTGTGGCTCGGAAACAAAATTCATTGTGGAACGTTTCCTTATGATGATTACGTATAGCCAGGTCATATTTTCTTCGCGTGGCCTTCTCATCACGTGGGCTTTTTGCTCGACGTGACGAGAAAGCGGAAAAGAGGGAGGGAGAGAGAGCACTCAACTATTTTGCCCGCCTTCCGACAGAGATATTGCCATCACCGACCGTCGATAATATACAGTAGCTCGCCTCATGTATTATGTGCCAAACGTACCAGCTTATCTAAACACACACTCACTTTGCCGCCGTCTCTAGTGGGTGGCGCGACTGTCGCGACACTAGCGGCGTACGGCAACACAGCACGCGTGTCACTTGCTGTACCGGCGCGATATGTCAGTCATAATTACAAAGCACAGCCATGAAATCAACAAATTCTAGTGGTGCTTGACTAATCCTACTATCGCGATACTGTATACTGAATAATTACGTTAACGACATTTTAGCGACATTTTCAGAATGTCTTTGAAGCTATTTTTTATATCGCGATCGTCTACTGTTGCATAGTGATATTCACTACTTTACTGTAATGAATAACACTACAGTCAATTAAGTGCTTGCCTAAATAGCTTTAACAAAATTAGAAGGGGCGCATTTTCACCAGTATCCCTTGATCAAATAAATAAAAACCCGAACCGGGAATCGAACCAGGGATCGCCACACCAAAGGTTATCGCTCTACCACCTTGGGCTGCGAAGATTCGTAATTGTTTGGATAAATTGAGAAGAGCACTTCTAAATTTTTGGGCAAAAACGAGCTGTCTTACTGCGGTTTATTGGTCGTTGTAAAACTACCAAGTACTTGGTTCAATATTTTTGTTTTTGAAAAATCTTGTGAAATGCCAGTTGTATAGCGGAAGGTCTCTAGAAGTAACCAGGAGCCATTAGGGGGCCTTGCTTGGTCTACGTGGTTGCGCCGCGGAACAGCGGTTGTCATCGCAAAAAAAGTCACGCCGACAGCGTGACGTCACCAACGCCGGCGAGACACGGCCGCCATTGTTGCGAATGGACGCGTCGGCCATTGCAATCGATGACATCCACGTTTCCACTCCAATGGCCCGTTACCCTACCGTCTATATATGGTATGAACGCTTTGGTTGGGTGATGTCAGACCACTCGATGGGAGTTTGAGAAAAGGGGAGGGGGTGCGGCGGGACTGTTTCAAAACCCAGTGCCACCGTCAACCATCACCAACAACCACCATATTGGCCCAACGCGCCCGGCAGTAGAGCCACGAGAGAGCTCGGCAATAACTTTTCGATAAATGGAACGACGAGGAAAACCGTTTCACATAAAGACAAGCTGTCTCTAATGGCTTTCGTTATTCTCGGTATATGTGGGTGGGGGGGGGGGCGCTGTGCTACTATACTCACCCACGCTCACGAAACATCTTTAGTCTAAAGCGGGCGGGGATGGGGGAGGGCTCCGTTTCATTAGATCCGTAAAGGAACTTCGGGATGGGGCGCGTTGTTCTTTACAGCCTTACCAGACTCTCCAGCCGAGATGGTTCTATTTTCTGAAATACCAATGGTGGATTTTTTTCAAGGTTGAAGGTCTTTGATATTTTGTGGTGAAAATAGGGGGTGTTGTTTTTCGTGTCGTCTAGCTTGGGTCTTTACTGGGGCGAAAATGGATGGGAACCGGTGCGGATTTGGGTCTTTGACCCACGGCTAAAACTATTTTGAAAGAGAAAAAGTTGGAGTAGGAGGAGGCTGTGGATGTCGATTACGACGAGTTATTGGGTTGTATCGTGCTGAGTGGACCAGATCGCTTCTGGAAATTGGGGAATTGCAATTGGTGACGTTTAATGGATCGAAGCTCACGTCATCAAATATAACGTTCTTTTATAAAACGAAGATTGTAAGCATTTTTGAGATTTTCTCCATATTTAACATTATTGGATGATATTTTCAATACAAGTATTTACTTTATTATGTAAGAGAACTTCTTGACTATTGAATGCATATGCAAAAATTAATTTCCGATTCACAGTATATTTATTATCCAAGATACTGGTTACAAAGCACATGGAAAAGAAAGAATTGCCTGTGTTGCGCGTGAAACCATTACAGTATTAAATGGCAAATTATAATTGATAGCAATTAACGCTGTAATCAAAGCCTCCATGTTGTTTCTTCAATAACTTCAATTGAAACACAAGCGCAGCGAACGCCGTGGCATCTATCTGCTACATACATGAAAAGCGTCCCCTGGCGGTCGCCGTGAGAAGATCTTCGCGTTTCGCCCGCACTGGCGGCGGTCAAAAAGAGAGGAGGCACATCTGCGAGAGACGCCATGCGTGATTGCCTATTTACCGGGGGGCTGCGACAGACGGGCGTCTCTAGTGCGAGCACGCGCTGGAGGGAGAAAAACTAAACAAAGAGATGGCGACACCAAGATTGCTCGCGTCACATTATTTCGTACTTGGTAGGCCTACGGTGGGCAGCAGTGACGAGAAGAAAAGAAAACGCGGCTGAAGGGTGATTGCGTCGGGATTGAACTCCTGATCAGTGCGGGGGAGTGGCGGGGGATGGGCCTCCTGGTGGAGTACACAACAAGGGCCAATGTCCAGGTTACGGACTACTGGTGGTGACTACCCGCAAGCCCTCTCATGGCAATAGTCGGATACTCATTAGGCATGCATAACGGATATTAAAAATTGGATCGAGTCCAAGAACGGTAATAATGGGGTGTTGATTTTAGACTTAGTTCCACCAATACACGCATGGTCAACTACATCCGTTGTCAAATACGTTGACAGTACCGATATTTTTATTGTTACTGGAATCGTACCAGATATATGAAGTTGTGTTTAGGAGCCGTGTTTAGTTAACAAAATAACAATTGTAGTTAACAAAATAATATTGTCGTTTCATTCCTTTTCATTACAGAATTTCATTACAGAAATTTGAAAGGAAAACCGCCAATGACATTTTATTTATAAAAAAAGGAAAAGTTAAAATATCCTCCCGATTGTAAGGATATTGCAAAATAGAGCTACATCCTCATTCTGCTTACAAAACTACAGGTATATGTTACTCAGAAACGCTGTCATATTGAAAACATTAAATTGTTATGGTTGTATCCCTTGTGTTGGTATATATAGATGTTTATGCTATATTTTTGTACCCCAAATTGGTGAAGCCTGATCTGTCCAATTAAATGATCTTTCGCTCGATCAATAGAGGGGCAAAACTGGTAAACAGTGCCCCAGGTACAATTTCCACTAAAGAAATCCCTGGATGTCACATGATGTGGAGTGGGAGGGGAGGGGGGTTGTAGTGAAAGAAAAGGGAATCGGAGAAATCCCCTATACACGCAACCTGAATCCAAATCAAAACCCATAATCAGCGCAAAGTATGTCTGCCTCGTATTCCACCCCCATCGGCTTCCTCGTTCCATCCCTCCCCCACCCCCGGCACAGTTAAAATTGTCTTTTCTTTCTGCTGCACCATTACCTCCGTGGCTCCCCTCTTTGGACTCGGAGATCACCCCACCTCTATATCCCACCCACATCTTCAATATATCTTCCTGCTAAACCGTCCTCGTGCCACTCAGTCCTCCTCTTCGTCACCCTTTTTTCGTCCGTTGTCTTCGTCAGATAAACTTACGCCCTGGGCTAATATGTGTAGTTAAGTCCCTGTGTTTACTCTGCAGACATTGGTAAAAAATAAACTCAGTATGCCGCGGTAAATTAAAACCTTTGACTTTAATTTACCGCGGCATATTGAGATCATTTTTTGTTAAATAACGGCTAACTCTAGTATAAAGACTAGATTCTTCTGATAATTCAAACAGTTTCTTTCAGCATTATTTGAAGACCTTGTAACTTAAAATTTAATTAGGATTAGGAATTTGGAAAAAAAGTGCGCTTTTAGATTGGCGGGTATGCGACGAAATAACTATTTGTTTGACCAAATGTCTGTGTATGATGTACGATAATCCTAAGGTTGCTGATTACACAAAGGCTTTCTTGTGTGTTTAAACAATGTCGGGGACAATTTAATCAAGACCAGTAGGATATTCGGAACTCGTGCAAATGCCAAATATTCGAAATAATGAATCGATATAATCGGACGTCGGTTCGACGAATCGAAATAAATATCAATTTTATAAAGTAAGAATTTAAAATCAAGAAACCGGAAATTAGTATTACTAAAAAAATATCTGTCCTTTGTTTATAACTTCTTCGCACGAATTTCGAACCTATAGAGTTTTAGTTTACCAGGGGCTCCTTCGTGGAATTTTAACTGAGTCCTGGGCAATTGCCTCGTGTTGCTACCACTCCTTTATGGAGCACCGTCTTCTCCAATTCTCATATCGACCATCGATTTCTAGAGCATCTTTCACGAGATCTTGAAACGGGCAATAATTTTTCTTTTTTTTTTGTTTCCCCCCTTTTCGTATCTCGTTTAAGGGGAACCCCCACTCCTCAACGGGTCTTGAGCGCCAATGCATCCCCCCTGAGACCATATAATTCGAACATCAGGTTTGAGATTGCCACAGAGTCGGTCCACACGACATCAGACGAATAAACATAGTGACTGTGGGGAGTCCATTCTGAACCCCAAATGGGCATCCTGTGGGTGTCCACTGAAACGCTTTCAATTAATAGTTCTCGATATACTCCGTATTTTGTGCGGTTGTCTTGGCTAATAGACTTGGCTAATAGATCTTGGTTAGACCAATCGACTGTGGTGCGGAGATCCAAGGATCGATTCCCGGATTGGGCTTTTGTTTACTCAATCCCGTGACACTGGTGATAATGCGAGCCTTCCACAAATGTTCAAACGTTTAAAGGGGATACAGAAAATCATGTAGTGATATTTACTTCAGTGATTGGCAATCATGGATTGGTTAAAAAATAGCAACGTAATCCTTTGATCATTAATATTTAATTTTCGAAAATAAAAACAATAATTATTTTGTTGTCCCAACGATCTCGATTTTTTTTTTTTATTTCTTGATTAGCAAAAAATGCTATTTATTATTTAATTAGCATAAATGCTATTTATGGGGAAATTCCCCTTATTCGAACGAGATTCTGTACGCCTCGTGGTGTTAGGCAATGCATGAGGGGCACGCTTTCACCAGTACCCCTAGATAGAATACAAAAGACTCTGCAAACGAGAGACCGCGCCTGAAATCGAATCCGGGACCACCGCACCGCAGCCGGTATCGATGCTGGTTCGATGTTATCGAAATGCGACTTTTTAATCCAGGAAATTAAATAACAAATTAGCGGAAGATCTCAGGAGGACAAACATGCCATTCCGAACCGAAAAATGTCCCCAACATTCCCGTTTCCACTCGACACCGACTCTCCATAGTTCTCTCTCTCTCTCCCGCACTCTAACTCCCCCACACTACACCGCCACCATCCTCCTCTTGAGTTTCTCGAAAATCCCCAAGTCCTGTCTAAAGCATTTGTTACCGCTGACATCATTGTCTTATCGGTGGTGGGGTGGGCAGGAGGAGCTCGGAAGCTGGGCACAACGGGAAAGATTTATCTAGACGCAATACCAGGAACCAGTCAGTCGTAAATCTAAGCAGTTATTGAATTTTAATGACAGGCGATTCGTGATGGGATAGTAAGGATCTAATGACTTCATTTATTCCTAGAGAAAATATAAAAAAAACTCTTAGAAATATTTGACTTAGCTAAAATATATTTCGATAAGCGTTCTGTTGAAGAGTAATTAGCATCATAGCATGGAAATACTCAGAGTAAAATCAACACGAACTGGTAGCCAAATATTGACAGCATAACTGAATAGTTACAATTATTATTATTATTTTTTTTTTAATTCACCGTAACGCCTAGTGCACTACAGGAATACTGAACACTTATCACATTATTCACCTTGGTGGCTCAAATCCTCTATAGTCAGGGTGATGGCTGTGTTTACATTCTTGTAACAGTAGGGAGGTGGTCCCGGATTCGATTTCCGGCACGATCTCTCGTTTATTCGACACCGGGGTCCTGGTGAAAATATCCCTCTTACATATTTCGATATCAGGACGAGGTGTGCATAATCTACTGCAATGATATACACTACATTCAGTGATAGTAGGTAGTAAAGTAAAATTGGTTGGCAATTTAAAATTCGACGATGACAATGTAAATACATGAAATTTGTTTTGGTGGTGCTTTATCAACGTTTTCGAAAGATTACTTTATTACATATTCTGTTTATTCGATAACTGTTTACACGTTTTAAAATAAAAGCGATTGTTCAGTTTATTTCAAAGCAGCGCAGCTATTTACAGATCCATAATTTTCTGGTTTAGACTCCCAAATGTCCAATCCAAATGATTATTCAACAACAGACCAAACGCGCGAGCGACCGATAAACAATGGGAACGCGCCGCGAAGCGCAGCACGACCGCCTAGAGTCTCTCCTCAATCAGTATACTGCTGCTTATGATTTGTTAGCCCCCAGAGCAGGTTTTCAATTATTCATCAATGGCTACGAAGAGGTGAACACATGTAAACAATCAGGCTCTCCAGCGCTCAACTTCTTTTTTTCTTTTCCAACGGGCGCAACACGACGGCGAACTAGCTTTATCGATTGGTAAACTGAGTTTAAAGTAGAACCGTCCTTTAGGCGAGCCAACCAACAACCGCTGTGTATCGCGCGCCAAGCTGTCTAGAACGGAAAATAATCCGTTACTTTCGCTTACGGCGGCGTGGAAAGTAACTCCTATATAATGATTCTTAAATATAGATTTTATCTTTTGCCGAGCCGTATGTCTTTTTACCTTTTTTTTTGTTTATTCTTTTTTCTTGATGCGGGATCTCGGAGTTGTTTTTTTTTTTGCTGCCTTATTTCTTGCTTGCAAGATAGCCTATGGCAATGTGTTTTTTTTTCGCTTTCTCTGGGGAGAGATGTTTGGTCCTAGATATGGGAAAACGTGACAGAAGACTCCCTATACGGGCATGTGTGTTTTTTGGTCCAGTTTTTGTTCGCCGTTTTTTTTAATTCAAATCTCAGACACCATAGATCAAACGCCTCTGGTGCGACACAAAGTAATGTTTCTTTTCTTAGGGGGAGGTGATGGAGGAGTAGGGTGGTAGGTGGAGTGGCTTCTGCGAGGATCGAATACCGATGATTCGGTGGAATTTTTTTTTTACTAAAAGAATCCCCCATAATTTTGAATTCGGAACCAAATTGTATTTTTAAAGAATACCAATGATAAATTCAGGAAAATTTCGGCTTTGCCTGCCAGTCTGTTAAAAAACAATTTTGTCTATGCACATCAATTTTGTAAAATTTCCGAAATACCGTTGCAAAATTGTAACCAATTGTAAAATTTGCGAGTAAAGGGGGATTTTTTTTTTGTAATGTTGTGTCGTCATCGAGCCAGTAATGTGTTACAGAAAATATACGGTAGGACTCCAACCTAAGCTTTATACATCCGCGGCATACTGAGTTTTAGTTTTATATCAATTATGTATTGTCGTACTGCTGTAAAACAAAATTTTATGAATTTTTTAGTTACTGATATTTTTTTTTTTCTATCAAGCTTAATCTTAGTATAATACAACGCATTTTTTTTAATGTCTGGTGTTTTGCGAATTTAGGATAAAGTAAACAGTAGCAGCAGCATCTTTGATAGCATAAACAGAAAATTGTTTAAAATTGCGGCTTTTGTGTAGGGAAAAGGATCAAAAAGGGTTTGCTGAAAAGGGTATTCCACATTTCACTGTGTTTTCTATTATGTTTCATTGAAAGCAACAACGAATTGTATCCTCATCCCAGTCTTCCTGGTTTTTTTTGGTAACGCCGTCGATTTATCAAACGAGGAGTAGGCGAGGTCGATGGCAGCGCCCTCGGACGATAGACACGTGCCGGCTTGTGCAAACGTGACGTCACTGACGTGACATTCAGTCATTCGACTTCCTTCCCGTTTGGACATTTTATTGTCCTCCTACCCGACAAAACTGTCAGTGAGTGGGCATAGAGAGCAAAATCTTTTTCGGAGAATCATTTTTGATAAAGGGAATACTCGATTATAACATAAACTGGCAACAGCGATAAAAATTTATTTAATCCGAAAACGTAAATAGATGCTTCAGATACATGGATTCCTTTTAAATTCAAAATGTGTCTCTAAATTATTAGCAGATTTTTGTGCTTATTTTTTACCAATATACTGTAGTTCGTACAAATATTGTTTGCCAAAGCCACAGCCGTAATTAAGTACAGAGATTTTTTTTTTTAATTGACAATATGTCTGATACTCTATATGTCGCTCGAATATTTTCAGATTTTTGTGCCTTTTAACAATATACAAATATTATTTGCCAAAGTCTCGGCTGTATAACCTCAATGCAGCCCCTGTGGTACAGTGGCTATAGTCATAGACTACTAAACGGGTGGTCCCGGGTTCGATTCCCGGCAGAAGCAGTCGTTTCGACGAGCATTCGACGAGCTGCG
>JAUJYS010002692.1:0-14294 GCA_033995665.1 Melogona broelemanni | reverse complement strand
CATATCTCCAAAGAGACACGAGGGTGCAGTATTCCTGTAGTGCACTAGGCGCTACGGTGAATTATAAAAATAAAAAAGTAGAGTGGTATAACCCATTTTTTCCCGAATGAAGAAACAAGCGATTTTTTAAATGACTTTTAGAAACGTGCGCTGCTTTATGTCGGCGATATTTTTCTATTTATTTATTTTTTTTTCTTTCAAGTTGCAATAAATGTACAACGCCTTTTGGCCCCTGACCTCAATTCTGAGAGTTAGTTAGCCAGGAGCCCATATGCAAACGTTTTAAAAATATTTATCATTTTCTTATCATAAATTCTTCACCCCGCGGGCTTATTTAAGTATTTTGGGTGACGTAGTGCCACAATGCCATGTTTTTTGCGATTATTCTGTACCATCAATGATCAGTGAGTGGGAGAGTAGTCGTGGAAGAGTTAAGTGCCTTGAAATTGGTCTTTGATAGACCTGGTTGTTTCTGTCGGATCACCTCTCGGAGACGTGTAAAAATCAATTTGTATGGGTCTTTGCTGTATTTTTCTACATTTTTTTAGTTTTGCAATTTTTAGAATGAAATTGTAAAAAATAATTACTTTCCCAATCAGAGAAAAACTAGCGCTTAAGAGATACATACGATGCTGTGAAAAATTCGCCACAAGCATTGCAAGACGTTGCTTGAAATAGCTTTTAAAAAAAATTTCAGTCATTACATTACCGCTGGGAGAAGTGAATTGTTGCACAAGGACACTATTTCGAAATTAATAATGTTTAAATTCATATATGTTCCGTAGAATATTTCCTCATAACTTAAACTATTATACCTAACTTTTTGAACGTAGTATAACGATAAATCCTTTGTTCTTTCGCCCGAAATCATCAATAACAGATTCCGCAATAGTTTTCAGAAATCGGCTTCGTGCTTGGCCAAGTTCTGGGAAAGCCATTTACGACGCTCAATTGCCGCACAAATCCATGGCGCGTCCATGCAGTACAGATGAATGGTGCATCCGATTCCTTCTATAGATATGGTGCTCAGGGCAGCTAAATTACAGAAAAGCCTACATATCATAGGAATCATAGGAACACGTTAAAAATGCGACCGAGGTGAGTGTACATGAACAGAAAATTGGGCTTACACATCTACTATTCCTCGCCTTATCTTCATGGCTACACCGGGTGAACATTTCAACTAATTAGTTTGCAACCGAACTAGGAATCGTATCCGCGATCACAATCTAGCATTTTTAGTAGGAATAGATAATAACTATATTAATAATAACTATAAGATACTAACTGTAAGATAATAACTAAGCATGATGCAAATCCGGAACATCAAACTATGGACTAAAATCAGTGTTGCGTTCGTTCCTTTTGAAGAGGAACCCACCCGTTCCAGTTACCACTTCCGCTCCACCCATGAAAAAAGGTACCAGTTCCCGTACCAGTTTCTACAGAAGTTAAAAGTTAGTCATTTTTAAAAAGGAACCTAGAACTTTTCTGTTTCTTCGATTAATAAATATTTAAAGAAACATTCACAGAACTAATCTACAGGACATATGCCGATTTGCCGACAAAGACCAAAAGTTATCCACAGATAAAAATCTTTACAAATTTATTTTTAATTATGTGAAATTATTTCGCTTTCGACAGTTTTCGTAGAAAATTGAAAGTTATGCCATACCAAAATAAATCCAATACACAGAAAAAGGAACCCCCGTCCTAGTTCCTGAAAAAAATGAACCAGTTCCCGTTTCAGTTCCTTAAAAATTAAAATAAATCTTACCGTTTGGCTTTCGACAGATTTCTCGGTCCGTTGCAATAACCATCACCGTGTATGGCACGCCTATTAAGCTCGGCTATTGGAGCGAAAAAACATTGTGTGCTTTGAGCGCATGACGTTTTTCTCCCCCGTCACCGGAAAAGCGACATGTGGCCCTTCCTTCCTGCCTTGAATAATTAGTCTACGATTACGCTGAATTAGCAATGTTAATCTAAACGGTAATCGTGCAAACGTAAGGCAAAGAGCTCAGACGACTGTTTTTTAATTAAATTCTTCCGTGATGTTTCAAAAAAAAATGTTTCAGTCGTCGATTCTAAGTTGAAAACAAATGATCCGTGGCATTTCTTTTTTTTTTTGTCTCGATGTTCTTCGTCTCCAATTTAGATACATGAGCCAAAAGAGACTTTGGTTTCAAAGGAAAAATGTAAAACATTCGACACCGACTAAAACTATAATTTCCCAATACCACAAACCGTTTCGCGAGAATAATACTAAATAAAAGCCAATGTGTACCAAATGTTCTGAATTTGGTTATCACCTTTGTATATTATAACATTTCGGCGTACATTCGAATTATATTCATGTTCTAAGAGTAATATTTTATTACTACGCGTTTTTAGTTTTAGAACGCCAGACCAATTAGTAGATAAGGTTTCAACGAATACGTAATTAGCGATGTTACAGTTAGACCTGCTTGGTCAAGACTGAATTAGAATACCAATTCCAAAACTATGGTTATCGCCTATCATCTCGTCAACACGAGAGAATAGGCGACATCACGTCAAATATCGTATCCCGGGGGAATCCGGGCCGAATGTCCAATACTATTATACAATCTCGAAATAGTTAACAAACAAGTATTAAAGGTTTTTGTGCTTAAAACTAGACGACAGCAGCGCCATCTGTATAGAGAGAAAGCGAGACGCGGGGTAAACGGAATTTTTTTAAAGAGCAGTGGGGCTTAAATAAGACTCACGGTTTTCTTAAAAAGTTAGTTCAACTCGTTCCAGTTTACGGTTTATCGACTAGACTCCGCCGGCAACGACACTTTTAGCATATATTTACGCGCAAAGTAGCGTTGCAAAACAAATAGAAAACAGCGCCAGTGAATAGGCAGGGCGTAGGCGTTATTTGCTACAAAGCTAGAGGGGGGATTTCGTCGAGACAGGGCTGTTGCTGTTTTGCAGGCTCGCTCAACCCCGAACTCGTAAATCTGTTTTCATTTGTAAAAACAAACACGGGGGCGCAGCGGTGAACAGCTTGTGTCATAGGGGGAAAATATTGGGGTAGGGTGGAATTATGTAAAACATAAGGGTTGTACACACAATATTGCTCACCTCAAACATACGTTATGGGGAGTTGGTTCCTAGAGGGGTAAAGGTCTACCTATAGAAGTCTCGCTAATGAGAGATAGTGAACGATCGATATCGCATACTCCGACAGAGGGCGTGAGCTGGCCAAGGCGCAGAGTGACAAGACTAGGCAAAGTTGGCCTAGCGAAGCTGTACGAAATGGTTTCGTCTATTATGCTAAACTAACGTCATTACGAGGCATGTAATTTTGTAATAAAGAAAATGAAAAGACTTAACCGACCACAAGTATGACCCTTAACAACGATTGTGTCAGCTCGGGGCGCACAGAGGATAAAACGACGATGCTAGTCCCAAGTTAGGTCCCAAGAATAACTCTAAATTTACATAGAATTATTTAGTATTTGCGAAACAAAACAGTCACGAAAAAAAAAACTTCAAACCATCTGCAACACCCTAAATTTAGAAAAATATTTTTTAAAAAACGACAAAAAAATTATAATTTTTTTATAAAATCCACGTTTATGTCTTCACGTTTCTTTCTGATGAAACATTGGTATTGGCGATATACAAGTAATATTTTTTACTGTAGTGCCTTTTATGATTTTCGTCCACTGATCAAAGTGGAGAATTGCAAAAAATCTCAACACTTTTCTCAAACGTCTCTGGACAACATGCGTAACAGTAAATTCAAAAGCTCCATTTTGTTATGTCTAGACACAGTTTCGGAAATTCCTATTAAGGAAAAAGAAGTTTGACCAAACGATGGAAGCGCCGGCTTACGCTTGTCTATACCTCTTTGCGAATGTAATAAATGAGAACGTCTAGTATCGAGCCATCTAATCTGCCAGAGCACATTGTCATTCTATTTTGGTCGTTGATTAGCCCACAAAGCTACTTCATCTTCTACACGATCTAAACGTAAGGAGTTCGGTGTAATTTGAAGAAAATTGACTGAGATCAATAGCCTGCGGTTTGATCTCGCGTTAATGGTGGATTTCCGATATCCTCCTGATACTCAATTCCAAATCGAGACATGAATCCTGAATCTCTAAGTTTTTCGCATAAATATTTATTCTATATAAAAGAGTCTATACAATTTTTTTGGACGAAGCAACTTTTTCCAAAAAAAAAATACAGCTCAGTTATTTACCAGTAACTATTTTGGCAACGCATTCAGCGCACACAGCACGTAGCTTAAGTCTTAAGTCTAGCTGATGATTTCGAAAGCTGGCTTTGCCAAGGATCTCAGGAGGTCACGTGATGTATTGCATTGGTAGGGCTATACGGATCGATAGTTGATCAGGAAATTAATCCGCCAGCGAAGTCGGAATTAGGAGAGGAAAGCGCACGAAGCACAAAGAAAATAAATCAACAAAAAAAACTCAGCCGGCCAGAAATTCCAACAACAATCATTCATTGGTCAAAATATGCTTTTTTTAGGCATCGTGCAATTTCGTGTAATCCACAAGCACCGCTCGCGGAGGCTCTATTTGGTTACGAACACCGCCGGCTTCTACAGTGTATACGTTAGATACGTATAAATTGGAGTTTTTTTCATTAATCAAAAATTCTACATTAGCCCTTCCGAATTGTACCACACAAAAGTGGATGATGTGAGACGCGGACAATAGACCACGTGGCTAATGGATGATGCGGAAAAAGCAGTTGCGAGCATCGCAGCCTAGGCATAGTGGTAGATCTTTAGCAAAATAATAACGAAAGCATTGATTGGAAGGAGTGAGGAATAGGAATGAGTTAGTGATGCCGTGGAAAGCACCCCCTAAGACATTTCCCTGCATTGCACTGATTTTACATGGCACTCCGAGAACGTCGATTTTTATCTATACACTGTGTATACAGTATTAACATCGCAGCCGAGTCGCTGAAGTAACGGCAGTCCGAGTTTTCGCAAATTTTCGTATTTGGTGACTTTTTACAAGAAGGATTTATGAGCAAATTAATTGCCTACTCATAGAATTTTATTATCACAGTCGCAAAGAATGACGATTAATTTGCAAATGCTAATTAAGTTTGACGGCTACAAATCCATGGCTTCTGTGGGCGACAATTACTGTTGTACTCTAATGGCGGTCCAGAGAATCAATCGGTTAGTTCGAAGTTATACAGATTAGTACATCGTTGATCGGACAACAATTGATAATTTTTTTACTATCCACCCAATTACGATTTTCCAGCGATGAATCGGAATTTGGCTAGCTTCCAGCAAACGATTATTGCAGGATACAGTATAATTCTGCGTGACGAAATGTGCGCCGTCTAGTGATAATGCTCACCACTAATACTTTTTCTAGCGTCTTATACAGTTCATTTGTCCTCACATTAAATTCAAGAGTAAGTCTTAGAATCGTAAACGCATTAATTTCTCTTGAGAACGCTAATCGGATTTCCATGTAATCAAAAGGATCATTTTTCGAATTTAATGGCGATTAAACCAAGATAATTGCCGATAAAATTGCGTTGTTGGACACTTCCACTTTAACATTATTCAAATGATAGTTTATGCACTGCACAACGCATGCGCAGTGCATAACGCGAATTTACTCGTAGATAGCTTTCTCACGCATTAATCGTAAAGTCGCGAACGTGTTCTAGGAAATTGCCTGCAAATTAAATTATACAAGGGATACGATAATTTTTATTTTCTTTGATAAATTAGCGGCAGGCAATTATTTGAAACAAATAAATTTCGTTCCGCGAGACAGCTTAGCAGTTATTTGTGATTCGGTTGGGCAAATTCACCAATCCATTATGGTGAGTTACATGTACATAAATGAACTTTGCTCGGAGTAATACGAATATCATTAGATTAATATTTTCATAAAGAATACGTGACACGAGTTTTGTTGGACTAGATTTCGCAAAATAAGATGCTTTTTTTGAAACATGGTCGCATATTTAATAATATTTTTAATTAGTATTTTTTATCATGAAATGGTTTGCACAATAACTTAAATTTAGAACGAAGGCTGCTCAAGTAATTATCTTGTGCATTTAAGCGCCCAAGTGGGCGCCTTGAAGCAAAAACGACAACACAGACTTCTTACCACATTCTAAAAGAATCTAGACTTTTTACACTGTTTAGAGTTCCCGTTTTTGAGGTAAATGCGAAGACGTCCACATTGTTGACGCACGCCTATCCAATGGATAGCTGTTTCTACGAATACGATTTTATTTCGTTAGCGCCAACGTTGGCAAAAATAGTTTCTAGCGGAAAAGAAATCCATCTAGACGGCCCGAGCAACCTCAATATCACTAGTCGTCCGGTCCCTCTCCCGCCTATTTATTTCTCACGCGCTGCCCTCTTTTATGTCCATTCCCGTCAGCAATAGCACGATTATCGCCCAAGCTGTTGTGTTATATTGGCAAATTCAGTATACATACATCGTTTGCGAAAAGGCTCTCGCTCGACAGAGTGGACTCAATAAAAGCGATAGCATCAACCGGAAACTTCTTAACCACCTTGTGTCTATAGGAGCGTGCTTGGAAAGGAACGGGAATCCAGGCCGGCACCCCACAAACCTTTGCGGCCGCCCTCGTTCAGAATTTTGTTTTTTATTTTTTTTTATTTTTTATTTGACGTTCGAATATACGAATTGTTTGTGGTATTTGCCAGAAGTTTGCAGACCTAAATTTTTAGAAAATGTAAATATTAAAAACGGCTTCACTACAAGGAATCAACATTTAAGGAAAATGGAGTTTTTTTCCGGATTTTTAAAGCTCAAGCTATAAAAAGCACAGATAACAGACTCTGTTCAGGGATAACGTAAGCTGAAGCACTCGCTGGAAATCAAATCCTCTCAGCGAATCATCCGAAAAACATGTACCCCCTCCACCTAGAACTTAGGATCCCTAAAACATTTGCCCTTGCTTAATTATTTACTTAACTTAAGTGTCCGTGGAACTCTTTTTTTGTACTACCGTATTTGTTAAGGAGACTTACCAACGTATTCGTCTAAAAACTCCCTCAGTGGGCGGCCTGGAAATTGAACATTTTATGTACTTTTAGTGCCTGTTTTCGATACTATTTGAGCCCCGCAAAATAAATACCAACCCAAATCTCTCATTCAAAGGCCCCACAAAACCCTAGCACTGACATGTCAGTTTGAATTTCTCTTCTAACGTCAACACTAGCAAATATTTGTGTGAGCCAACCCATCCAATCAACGGATCGACTCCAGTGAGCACCAACGGCAGCCTTCATCTGATATCTTCGTAAACGTCAACCAAGTGGTCGACATGAACACAACACGAGCCGATCCGACCGGATACAATATTTCTAGGTCCGTGTTAGTCTGGTTAATCAAGCCTCCTCCCCTCCCTTCCACTCTCATTCCAGCCCTATCCTTTCCCTCCTCCCCAACGATGTCTCACTCACAGAAGGGAGGTTTTTCGCGCTCAATGCTTGGTGGAAATGTCCATGTTGCCAAATATTTTATCTCTATTCGTTGTGGAAAAAAAAGTTATGGTATTCAATTTTTTTTCCGGCTCCGAGCATCTTAATCGCACTTTTTTCTACAAAGTATTCAGCAGTACTCATCAGTAATAAATGTATTGAGTGCCAACTTTTCCCAACTCATAATAGGTGGAATTTTTCTCATTTTCCTCCCCTATCTGACACATCAATGTCCTCTCTTATTTTTACACAACAATAACATTTATAGCGCAGTGTCAACTGGCTTTCACCAGCGCCATCTAGTGAGCAATTCCAATGATTATTCCGTTCACTTCATTCAGAATGCCTTAACGGTACAGGGGACAATTCACAGCTCTGACAATAGTTGGCTATATATGATTTCTGCTGTATAATAAACGATAAGCATATAATGGAAAGATTCTACCAAGCAATAACGACATCTGGCGGTCAAATTCTCATTATATAAATAATCAACGGCGTCGCCTGGATATTCTGTACCTCATAATACACGGTAATAGTAGGTTTGCGTTAGAAAGGTGGCGCAAAAGTTACTGCGCCTCTGAACATTCCATAACGGTCGTCACGTATTAGGAGACGAGACAAAAGCCAGTCATCAATCTCAAATCGAGCAAAATCAATACGTGGCCAAAGGGCTGCACGCCGTTTCATGGGGGTGGGGGAAGGAGGAAATGTGTAGGTAATGCGATATGGCAGTTGGTGTTGGAGGAAGGGGGAGGGGTGATGAAGGAGTCTTCTCTTCGCTTTACAAAGTTGGTGAAGGCCTTAGGCGATCCCACAACGCTTGTACTCGTATAATGCGAATGCATAGTATTTGCATATACAGTAGACGTACAAGGTCGGCCTCCTGAGATACGAGAATGCATACCGAGATTTTTCTTAGAACTTGTGGTCGGTCAAAATGATTCCGGATATTCCGGAAACAATCTGCGTGAACAAGCGCTGCAACTTGGCAGAAGAACTTTTGTTCGAGACGCCCAACGCAAATGTAGAAGGCCAATTTTGGATCTCGGCTACTTCGCCAGATTGCCGGAGTCTTTCCTTTTCGTTGGCATCCTTCCGCCATTAGTCCCGAAGGGGTTACTTGCGGGTTGCGGTTATTTTAATAAAGGTTTGTGGCCATACAGAATGGAGTCATTTTCGCATGATTTCGCTTCGTTATCGCACCTTGGGAGTAATAGTCTACTACGCCTAGGACTTGAAAAATGCATATAAATTTAAAGGACTACAGGCATAGGCTCGAATATGCTGCTTAATACGAATGCGAATGCATAGATCTGCATTGTGCGTTCGAGTGCATTCGAGAGTCTAGGACGTCGATAAGATAGGAAGTCCGAGTTTCAGTGAATGGGGGGAAATGTTCCGGTACAGCGCCGAAGACAGACTGCGGTGTTGGGTAGGAACGGAACGATGAAGCTCCATTCCTAGGAACTGGCTCCTTTTTTTGAGAAACTTAGGAACGCTTAGGTTGTCGAAGATTTTTGAGGAACTGGAACGGGAACTGGTTTCTTTTGTCACCAAGACAACGGGAACTGGAATCGGTTCCTTTTCAAAAGGAACGAGCCTAACACCGATCGGCAACCTATTACCACACCAGTGGCGCCATCTTTATCGACTTTCACTATATGTGAAACGTATTGCTATTTTGACATTTGCCTTTCCAATATAGACGCCTCTAAGCCTTCTCCTAACCTTTTTTCCCTATTTCCGATGAGCAAATCTCCCACAGGCCTCTGTTCTACATAAACATGAGCATAAACTCGCATATCCACTAACTCAATAGTGAAGACCATAGGGCAATCAAAGCGAAGACTATATTTTTGAATCGCTCATTTGGCCTCCATGTTACACCAGCTGTCGGCACTTCATGGAAATGGGCAGAAGCTCTCAGCAATATAGACAAGTTTACGTACTGTCGCGCTATGCACTCCCAACTCGTATACCTAAGGCCGACCAACCATGGTAACCGCATGCTGCCCAGCGCCGCTCACATATGGGTTGGTATTGTTTTCCAATCCACTTCGCACGAATTCCCAACGCCCCCTCACCGCTCCGCCCCGTTCTCTCCCCCCTCAGCTCATCCCCCACCGCTGTCACATCTGTGAGTTATCGATTAAAACGTGGCAACGACAGACTGTTCTCAGAGAAAACATATTTTTGCCGCCCCGGGTCACGCCTTCAAAGGCATTCCGCTAGTTACGCATAACATCACTGATGCGGTTTTCATTGTTTGTTCGCAGCGTGTCCGGCCAAACAGCCGGATTTTTGATATGTCGGGCACATGTTCCCGTATAAATAATTAGGGTTTGCCCTGGGCAGTGAATTAATGTGGCGCCCCCTTCGCCCTGTGGTCAGATGGGCTGGCATTGCACAGATGAACTCGTATTTGACATTTTACATTTCGTGAAATTTTGTCAGCAGTATAATTTTATCGACCTATAGACCTTGTAAAACGAAAAATACTGCAACAAAATATTTATGATCTAAAAGGAGCAAAATAAAATTAATTTGAAAAATATTATTCAATTGCATGAACACGTATTCCAAAATATTTCAAGTTTTTACAATCAGTTTAAAATATTTTTGTCGGTTTTTGTAGCCTTAATTATTTATCCTTTAGTTTTATTTTTTTATTAATCATAATTCTTTGATATCGTTGGAATCGTAATCACCAAAAATTTCCGTTGTCCGCTATATTATTCAAAGGCTTGTCCATTAAAGTGTCCATATATTGAATTTTGGTCTATCAAAATCACACATACTCGTTGGCTGAAAATGTTTCCTATGTTTGGTTAAGGTCTCAAAAGGATACGCCAAAAAAAAATTGTTGATGCTAGTCGATAATCCATAGTTACCAAGTATGTTACTGCTTGCGCTTGATCCCGCAGTTCGCTAATCTTTCTACGCGATATCCGTCTGAACCCCAAGACCACATCAGGCAATATCCGCACCCTAATAGGTAATATAGCTTCATCTACACGATAATTGAGTACAAGCATTGTGTTTGTATCACGATTTAAAGTGAAATGGACGTAGGGTGTCATGAGGATATGCCATTCGTACACATACAGTATATGAAACTATCCAAAACATTGCATCCGCACTATTTAATATTGCTGCTATAAAAATCAAGGCCGCGTAACTGTATGCATTATCCAGAGCCCAGGCTCCCAAAAAAAATATATTCCCCCACTGTGGTTGGCAACAGTCCAAGTAACACAAAATCTAGCCGAATTTTCGAGCACCTTACTTCCTTGTCGAGTCCCCGTGAAATTATGTTTAGCGAACCAGTATGACCACCGACGCAGAAAATATTCTCATGCAGCCTTCAACTCGTATATCATCAACGACCAAGGATTGATGATACATCTACACTGAATAACATGGCGATTTATTTTTGAAGCTAGGCGCTGTCGCCATTCTAAGATGTTATGGTCGAAAATTAACTAATTGGATAAAATAAATTATAAATCAGCGAAATAAAATCCGATAGTTAAACGTAATCCGCCGGTAACAGAGGAAATAACAAATATTATTCCACTCCTTGGTCAAGGATTCTTCATTTTTTAATTGTTAACTTCACGGCTCATAATAACTCACCAGACTTAAATACTTTCGTTGCGGTTTTGAAGTGCATGGAATTGACTGAATAATGCGCTAAAGGAAGAACTGATTGAAATACATTCTGTACGATTCATTGTTGATTTACATGTAATTCCACATTCTTATCGAAAAACAAATGTATTCAGAGGTAAACATTTTATTTATCGTACTACTGCATTCTTATGTAAGCTTGTTATGCCAATGTATTTAAATTAATTCCTGCCATATAGAGATTACATTCAAATGATTGTGTTCAACGTCGTCCTTAGATGTGCCAGTGAGGCTTTAAGACGAATGCGCCGCCTTAGCAACAGTACAAAAAATCGCTCTTAGTCGAACATAAACGTTTATGGCAGAAACAGTCGGAGGCCGTCAAAAATATATCGGCCATATATGGTGGCGATGCTGTGCATCAATAAATTATTGCGTTCAGACGACATTTGTTTCGCAAACTCAGAGGAAACGACTAAAAGCAAAAGGGCATATCCTCAAGCCATCGAAAAAATTAAAATATATTTGTCCGATTGTATAGACACAACCGACTGGAAGCAATGAGCCTAAACAGAAGACAATGCCTAAACATAATTGCTAAATATCATCGGTTGTGTCTTTATATTTTCTATGAACCGGCTAAAGTTGATCCAAAAAGACCCGGTTGGTCTAGAAATGTTTTATATGATAGGAAAATCGTGTCTATCTGTAAATGGAAAGTTCCGTCTGCGTGCTAGAAGTTATATATTCAATATTATTATTATAGTTTGTTTTATACCTTCTGTACCGGGTATTTTACTCCTTATAACATTTTGGTTTACGGGCGGCTGTAAACCCCTTTCGACCACAAGGTGGCGCTGTCTAGCAATTGCACAACTACATCCTGTTTCCATCTATGTTAAGGGTGTGGTTCACGCGCCCATCCAGAGATCAAAAGCAAACCCGTTGAAAGCATATGGCCATCACGTGGTCGGACTTTATAGCTTTTTGGCGCTCACCGGCGCTTTAAACGGTTTGGTAAAGTCGGTTTCCGAATCGGCAGCGAAAGCGCGAATCGTTAAATCGCAGGTACATCAACAAAGTGTGTTGAAGAAGGGAACTCGTAAAACGACAACTACACGATATACAGGTGGCCACCATGAGCGAAGCGACGATTACAAGATTAAGTTGAGCGCTCGGTTAAACTTACATCGCGCATCCTCACTAGATGACATGGCTATCGTCTGCCAATATTATGTTGCAAATTGAGAGTCACCAATCATTTCCATTGCGTTTGACGTTATAATATTATTTAAACATTTTTCGTGATAAAAGACGCCGTGAAATTTATATACCAATATTAATGAGTTATTTATTATCATTTCTTGTTTGCACTAATCCTTTGTTTATTTTCACATGCTCAAAATAAGCCATTAAGCGTTATTAAGTTTAAATTTAAAAATTTGATTTTTCGAACTGTTCCACTAAAATGCTCTTGCTCTTACCCACAGCCATCATCCGCGAGAATTTGAAAACTTGAAAAATAAATTTTCGATCTTAATATACTGGTACTTGTAATTATTTCGGTGATCATCACATCCCTTCTTCATCAAGATGTAATTAAGGGGCCATTTGCCCGTCCAAATAATGCAATCAATCGACACTGCGGGCAATGTGAGTTGCACCACCTTTGTTATTAATTTTGATATTTGGACGCCATTTTTATTTTTAATTTTTATATTTGGATATAGCATTTTACAATAAACCCAGTTGTAAAATTATATTTTAATTCAAGCCCTTACACGCTATTTAGTTAGATATTTAGACGCCATTTTTTAAATATGTTTTGAACCTACCTGGTAGTTGTAAAATTCTTGTGCTATAAAGTGAAAAAGTTAAAGTAGACCCACAATATTAAGCTGAATAAGAATGTGCAGTAGAATCGACATGATGTCGAAAACATAAAGATAACATAAAACCACAAGCTTCATGTAAACGCGAATACCCTAAAGTTCGATACAGACCCTCTGGGGGGAAGCAGCTGCTTCTTTGTTTTTATTGCAGCTATCAGAAAATCAAATCTGAACAGACCGTCGCTTCAATCTCCTGGGGAGGAGGGAGGATGGGGAATGACAACAAATGTGGAAATAATATTCTTATTGTCATGACCTGGGAGACCTCAACCGATCTTTTACGTTTGCTGGTTACTTCGATGTTTTACGACTGAAGCACAAACTTTAAATGGATCGAACCTTTGTCTTATGAGATATAAGAGAAGGCTTTAGCGATTTTCTTGTAGTGGGCGGTGATTTTTGATGAAGTAGTAACGGGATTTATAGCCATTATTGATTCACATCACGCCCACATACTATCACCCCACTAGTCTATATATTACGTGATCCACAACCAATATGAAAGTGGGCATACTTCCACGTATTTATGTACATGTGTAGCATTTTGATCCTTATGATAATATGTTTCGTTATTTCCATATATCGAATTACCGTCAAAGTGCATGTATTACTCGTATTGGTCTCTGGGTTCCATGGTGTGCCGATTAGATAACAAAATGCTCGTGCCATGCGATTGTTCTTAGATTTTCTCGGAATCAACAATGGGTTTGGTGGCGACAACGGTTGACAGTAAGATAAATTTCTGGAAAATCCGTTAGGCGAGTCATTAAAGAGATTCTCAAAATCCATTTCTGGACTTTTTATGCGAATTACAATTTTCATAGGCATTGAACGGCTTGCTATCGTGATCATAGGATTTCACGAGAAAATGTGTACCGAATATTAACTGGTGATTTCAGAAACTACCGGTATTTCAACTCCCAGAAATTAAAAAAAATGAAACCAGTATTTTCGGTTTTATTTTCTCTTTACTGGGTATTTATAGAGGTATTTCAACTCCCCGTAAAGAAAAAAATAAATACCCGTGATTTGGTCAATTTCTTGTTGGCTTTAGTGTATTTGCGGCAGATCTTCCTGGCTCAAAACATCACATCCAATTATGTCAATGTTAAAAAGAAGTTTGTTCAAACCTCGCCTCGCCTATTGTTACTTTGGAAACTACGTGTATTTTATTTATTTATTTATTTTTTCAAAGTCACCGTAGCGCCTAGTGCACCACAGGACTACTGCACCCTCGTGTCTCTATGGAGATATGTGAGGGGCAGGGA
>JAUJYS010002691.1:0-14294 GCA_033995665.1 Melogona broelemanni | reverse complement strand
AGAGACACGAGGGTGCAGTATTCCTGTAGTGCACTAGGCGAAACGGTGAATTAAAAAAAAAAAAAAAAAAATATGGCATTTATTACATCATTATGGTCAATCTTTTTAAACAATTTCATCATTGCTTTCACATGTTCAAGTGATTTATTTGTTCAATTTATTATCATGCTAATGGTGTTAATTTGAAAAAATTGTTAAGATATCAAAAAAAATTCTATATACTTGTTAAACTTGCAAAATGGGGCATAATATATCCAGGAAAGAAAACACTAAACAGGATCGAGCTACAGTTCATAAAACAGAACAGAAACGTACCTTTTCGATAAGTTGTGGATTGTTGGCCAAATATCTAAATTAATAATAATAATAATAATAATAATCGATGAAATTGTGCTTTATCTTTGTGCGTGCTAAATATGATTCAACCATTTAAAAATCTTAAAAAAACAAATACAAATAGTAAATTACTTTTCTTACAAATTGGGCAAAAAAAATGAAAATGTCGTAAACTTAGTCAAAATTCGTTAGTGTGATCCTCAATTATTATTCCACAAAACAATCATGACGCAAATGGGATTCGAACCCCAGACACCCAAGAGAAAGATTCCAAAAGGGGTTGACTGATAGGATTCTATGAAACTGGTTGTCATTAACAAAATCATGGTAACCCTACGCACCTCATAACAAGTCTCCAAACCATTTTCGCTGGAGTACAGCTGTCGTATGAAACCAACTTCTTCGTTCACGGCTAATACCAAAAGATGCTGACTAGAAATAACTGAATTTAAAACTATTGACCTTCAATAAACGGGACTAGAGTTTATATCTCTCTATTAAGCTGTCGATAGCGGCGAAAAATTTCGTCATTCATAAATCTTTCAACCATTTTTGTGAAACTGTGATATCCAGAATGCAGCGATTGCAATATTGCTTACACCAAGCTAAGCAGCCAGAAAAGCGCTTGAAACTCACATACCAGAATGCTACGAATCGCTAGCTGCTTTGTAGCGCTTACACCTCGACTTCGAAGATTTTCGAATTGGGGCGTGTCGATACTTTCACACATATCCGATGGGCATTTGTGAGAGCATTGTGACACAATACGTAACGCGCCCCATCTCGAATGACTTTAATGAAACAAGGGATTCGCCGGTGGTCGGGTTTTTGTAGATTGCCGCCCCTTAAACTGTTGAAATTAATTAAGTTCAAAGGTTTAACACTTTATAACAGTGAAAAGTTTCTCTAATCCGAAAGTGAGAAGTGGAAATTGTTCCTGCGATTGTGCCAAAAAGCGACCCGGTACAGAAATGCATGTAAGTTGAGCTGTGGGTGTGACTGCTGGTAAAGTTGGCAACAATTTGAAAGAGCGACGCATATATGTCAAATCTTACATCTAGTAATATCACATGATCTCAGCCTTTAAAGAAAATAGAATGGAACATTGCATTTGCAAAGACAAACATCAAATCCTGTAGCCCTTCTGTCGAACTTTTAAAAGAGGCTTGATCTGCAATTGTTTCGATGAGCCACACCCATTTGAAATATTCTGGTTGCCCACGGTTACTCTTCGGAGTCTTTAATTTCATTTTCCACGATAACTATAAATTACCCTGAAATGTTTTTTACAAGAAAGTTTTCATGAAACATTACCCAAATCATTCAGCGTTAAAACACCTGAGTACTATTTTTCCTTAGTTTTTATTTTTCTTGAAATATACCCTGGAATCAAGATTAGGCTCAATTACACTTTACGCGAACATTTTCTCTGACGAGCGAGCAGAAAATACGGTCTACCGCTCCCCAACCATGTTTTACCTACCTAACTTTCATAACTTAACCATGTTTTACCTACCTAACCTAACCTAACCGTAGAAAACATGGTTGGATAGGTTAGGTTGGGTAGGTAAGCCGTATGACGTCACCGTCTACCGTATTTTCTGCTCGCTCGTCAGATAAAATGCTCGCGTAAAAAGTGTAATTCAGCCGTATATTGTAATACGTTTATGCTGCGTAATACAATTCGCTTAAAATGATGAGGCCTAGGCTAACAGTGACTGTGGCGATATGCCTCGGAAAATTTTAAAAATCGAGCCGTCACGATTGTCACGGCCTTGGCAATTTTTGTTCCATTGACCAAAAATACTGCTTATTTATCCAACAGTGTGCTGTTGACAAACAAGTCTAGCCAATGACATGACCTAGGCTTGTCCTGGCCTAGGTTGAATTCTCGTCTAAAACCACCCTATTTTGACCCTTGACAGTCAAAATTTGTTCATATCGTGACTGGCAAATTAACAGACGTTCTGCTTACCTTTTTATCGCGCCTTAAAATGATCGTAACTGTAAGTAATTAATAAATTATTGCCGCAAAACAGAGCACGAAACGAAAATTTCGAACAAGACCGACGCCATTTTGCTTATCGTTATTGGTGTCAAACTACAAAGGTCATTTATATTTAGCGCATTAGTGGAAATCTAAAAACTCATTGTGACTAAAACAATTATTATTTCGTCAAAGTTCTTATTCCAAAATTTATATAAAATTAGTGTACGTATTTTCATTTACATAATATTACGCACAAATGCATTAATAAAGCATAAACATCATTATTTTGGTAATGCTTAGGGCTGGCCTTTTCACTATCGGCAGACGGTAGTTTTGGTTGTGTTCCCACTATGCACGCGATTTGGATTGAAGCAAAGCGCGTTTTCAATTGTCTGTGCACTGCACAATTCTGTACAATGCTAAGGCTAATGTCATTGAAGTAAATTAAACGAACTCCAGATGAATTCCGATCAAATTTACTCATAACTGTGTTAACGGTCAGTATTAGATTGAATGAAAAGTGGCTGAAAGTTCATCACATTACTCGGGCCAATAAAATGATTTTTTTGATAATTTTATCGAAAACGGACAATTGATAGTTGAGAAATGTATCACCCTCTCGCTCTCAAGTCGGTTTGTCGCGCCAGCAGCCATGTCAACGCCCGGGTCGCGTCGATAACCGGAGGCAGTCAAAGCCATCACCGCCTGAGGTATGCACCTGGCTGGTCAGCTGTCTCTGCGACCAGGGCCTGATAAATTGCGCATAAAAGTTGTGGGCTTCCGCCAAACTATCTTGGACCTAGTCAGGGTTTTTTTTATACTCTTGCTGTTACCGAAAATGAAGATGTCACGCCATTATTACCAGGTATTTTTGAAAGTAGATCTACCAGCACGTGTGATCCACGGCAGCAAGGTTGAAGGGTGGGGGGTATGATTCAATCTGGATTATTTGATCCGGATAATGTTACTGTTATTATTGGAATTATTTCAAAACTACAGTTGAAATTCTAACAAATGGAACTAAGCAATTCGTTGGAAAAAGAGTGTTTTGACAAAAGGAATTTTAATTTGCAGGATCAATTTTCACCATTTACGCAGGAACCCACAACCGTTCAGCCGATGTATTCACGGCACGGCGTCGTGCTGGTCCCCGGCGTCCAACACTCTGCCGTCGCACGCCCGGGTCGTCGTCTGCGGCGCCGGAGTCATCGGCAACTCGGTGGCCTATCACCTGGTCCAGAGTGGTTGGACCGACATTGTGGTGCTGGAACAGGGAAGGTACGACGGATCAAATACTGAGCGCTTACTCCTGGTTCTAAAATCACCAACTAAGGAGACAAATTTAAGCTGGTTAATTAATAATGGAATTTGTTTAAAGTGTGGGCTGTGGAACTTCCTGGCACGGATCGGGCATCGTGGGACAGTTCAAATCGGCCCCCGAAAGGGCGTTAGTGTCATACAGCGCACGATTGTACGACCAGCTTCAAAAAGAAGGTCATGATTTAGGTAAATTAAAATACTGGAAAAATATGCTCGTAAGTCTAGAATCGGAAAGACATAAGTTTTTAATGAGAGTTCATGGGGACAATCTTGTTTAGGTTGGAAACAGTGCGGCAGTTTGAGCGTCGCAAGAACACGTGATCGTTTGACGTCTCTGAAAAGATTTTCCACCAACTGCAGGTGAGAAATTACAGATTGGTAATTTTTGACAAGAATTTGGTTAATTACAAAAGTAAAAGTTGGCTCCTAGCCAACTAACTTTTATAGTTGAGGCCAGGAGCCGAAAAAGCGTTGTAACGTCGAGCAACTTGAAATAAAAATAAAATAAAAAATTATTTGCTTTTTGTATTTTTTTTTTGTAATTCTACTTTTCATTACAAAAATGATAAGCATTTGCGAATAAGTTTGGTTATTTATTCAATTATTTCGCAGGGCCGGCGGCTTGGACTGTGAAATGGTCGAGCCCTCGGAAATAAAGAAATTGCACACTTATATGAACGTTGGTGATCTGGAGGTAGGATGTCGGATAAGGTGACTCGGTTGCGTTATCGCGGGCCGATACATAATTTTAATTTCAAACCAATTAATGATAGAGTTTTTGGACTTTTTTAGAACAGTTTTTAGACTACCGCGACGTCATAAATAACTTAAATAAATATGGTTATTAGATACCGGTAGTAGTTTAATGTGTAAATATGGAACAGTTGTATTCAACTTACTCAGAATTAGAAATGAAATTGGTGCCTATTGTATTGTCCACTCAGGGCGGGGTGTGGATTCCCAGTGACGGTGTCGTAGACTCGCTCAAAGTGTGCAGAACTTTCGCCGAGTTGGCTATGCAGGGAGGTAAGACGCAGACAAAAAAAAATCGAGCATCATGAAAACGCATAGCACGTTTAGCATTATCATTCCAAAATTTATTGTGCACAAACAACCCCTTTGTGCTTGCCCGCATTACATACCACTTGTAAAGGAAGATTTGCCTGTTTGACTAAAAGCTCCCCGTTAAGCTTCCCTGCAATACATCCCTTATTCACACACGCACGTAACTTTAAGCAATTATTTTTTGGAGTCAAAAATTGTCAGCTTGCTTCGTAAAATTGGTAGTATAAAATTAGTAATTTTAATTTGTAACGATTTTTCGTAGCCCAAGAGGTGTAGCAACCGACTGAGATACGGCATTCCTGGGTTCGATTCCCGGCGCGGGCTCTCGTTTATTCACAAATCGATGTATAACACGAAGGGTACATAATACCTAGTAATGCTATTCACTACAGTGATTAAAAACAAATTGAATAGAAATTAACGAATTAAAAAAATGATTATATAATTATTTTTTTTAAAAACTATGATTTTTAGCTCTAATCCGCAATTAAATTATATCGTGAGAAAAAAATTGGCACATTAATTGATCAATTCGTTGTTACTGGCCGTGCGAACCTGTTCCGTAGGAGCCGACTACGTGGAAAACTGCAAAGTTCTGAAGATGCAAACCAGCGAAGACAAGATCACCGCCGTCGAAACCTCGCTGGGAACCATTCAATGCGATTACGTCGCCAACTGTACAGGGCTGGTAAGCTGAAAAAAATAAATATTTTTTTAACGAATGCACGGACGAACTTTCTTCGGTAACTTCAAATTAACTTTTTTTTTTGTTAGTGGGCTCGAAATTTGGGAGACCAGTGTGACCCTCGGGTGCGAATCCCGGTCCACGCCGCTGAACACCTCTACGTGACCACCCAGCCATCGCTCAATGACGTCGTCGATTCAATGCTGCCAGGTTAGGGTACATGCTGTACGATTTTATAATTTAGATTTTTACAGGCAGTTTGTTTTTTAAAAAAATATTTTTTGGCAGTGATTCGAGATTACGACGGTCGCATGTATTGCCGGGAATTAAACGGCGGGTTCCTGGCTGGAGGATTCGAACCCATGGCCAAGCCCGTGTTCCACGACTCGGATCCAGATGCCTTTCGGCCCAAACTGATCCCGGAACAGGACAGAGAACAATTCCGTCAGTAATTCATATTTTTTGCTTAAATATGGGGTAGATTTGTTTTGAAAATTTAATAATGCATCAATGAATGTAGATTTGGAATATAAAATTCATAAAAAAATTCATGGTGATCGTGGTGATTCAGGTTTTCAATGTGGTTTTAAAATTAAAATAAATGGAAAACCAATTTTCAACACCAGAACGAACCTGTAAACACGATTTCCCTAAAAGTAAACGCCAAAAATTATTCAGTCTTCATTTCTGGAGCAAAGTCACATTTCAAAACAGAAAATCCGTTGAGGGGACTCATGAAAAAAAAAATCGAACTTAAGAATGGATTTTGACATCAACGGAGTCATGAAAAAAAAATCGAACTCACGAGCTGGGCTTCTTTCTTAGGCCGTCTTTTGGATGTCGTCGCTGGCAGAATCCCCATTTTCCAGAAGCTCAACATCGAACACCTCTTCGACGGCCCGGAAAATTTCACCGCGGACGGCAAGTGGATTCTCGGAGAAACCCCCGAAGTACGTAACGCACTTTTTAAACGAATTGGATGCCCGAATACTCTCTGATACGATCTAAAATAGAAACTGTTTGGTGGCGTCCTCTCTCGTTCAGGTGGACAATTATTTCGTGGGCGTGGGCATGAACGGCAACAGCGTGCAGGGTGCGGCCGGCGTGGGCCGAGCTCTGGCCGAGTGGATCGTGGACGGCGAGTCGGTGGCCGACCTCTTGCCCTTTGACATACGGAGATTCACGGATCTGCACAATAACAAGAAGTTTCTACGGGAGCGGGTCAAGGAGATTGCGGGTATAGACTATGAATCGCCTAGGTCATCCTGCAATCGACATTCGATGAGGAACTTATCCCTCCAATCGCCATTCTCCATTCTTCCTCTGACAGGTCAACACTACAACCTGATCTACCCGCTGCAAACCGAGTTCCAATCTGCCCGCAAGTTGCGCTGTTCGCCCATCTACACCGAAGAGGAAGCGGACGGCGCCGTCTTCGGCGAGCTCATGGGATTCGAGAGGGCCCTCTATTTCGACACGGTCAGCTCAGGTACAATGGGATCCTCACCTCCGTTAACGATTGCGTCACCACACTGGTGCCATAGATTCGAAATAAGCCACTATTTTTTCGTTCCCTTTCTCCTCCAAAATATTTACACCAACAGAAAGACCAGCAAAGCCCGGCCCACAGACGTTCGGCAAGCCGGCCTTCTTCGATTTTGTCAAGGAGGAATACATGACCTGTCGCGAAGGAGTCGGTTTGCTCAATATGTCGTCGCTCACTAAATTCAAACTCGAAGTACGTCCCTTTGGCTTATGAAATAATAACTTAACAAACTCAATGATATTTAAATAAATATTGTCCCCTGTGCGTGGGTCTATTTAAATAAATACGTATTAATTTAAACGGGATTTTTTCATTGCGCAGTCACCTGGCACTGAGGTGGTGGATTTTCTCCAGCTGCTGTGCTCCAATGACGTCAACGTACCGGTCAATGCAATTGTCCAATCGGGAATGCAGAACGAGCGAGGAGGATTCGAGAACGACTGCGTGCTCATACGGCGGGCGGAGAACTCGTAAGATTATTATTACCAATAAGCAAAAAAAAAAAAAAAAAAGATTATTTTTAACAATGAGATAAAAATTAAAGATTATTTTTAATAAAGATCAAAAAAATGAAATGTTATTTTTAACGATGAGCAGTTTACAATGACTTCTTGCAATGCAACGACTCAATTGAAAATTTATTTCCTCTGACTCCCACCCTCCTAACAGATTTCTGATGGTATGCCCCACCGTGCAACACACACGCATGACAGATTGGATACAGCGCCACCTGCCAGTGGATGGCTCAGTCGCCATTCGCGATGTCACTTCCATGTACACCATCCTCAACGTGGTGGGCCCCAAATCCCGGGAACTCATGAGCGAGCTGACCAACAGCGACATGAACCTGTCACCGTTCACGTGCAAGGTGAAAACTTTATGCCACGCTAAATTGAACCCGCGCCGGGAACTGAACCCGGGATCGCCGCACCGCATAGGGTTGCAAATACCGACAGAATCTACGTGTCGTACGTTTATCCCAACGTAAAATTTATCCTATCGTTTTTTTATTTTATTGCAGGATATCAATATGGGCTACGCGAGCGGCATTTTGGCGCTGGGCTTCACGCAGATGGGCGAGCCGGGTTACTCCCTGGGTGTGCCCACTGAGGTAGGCGAGAGAAGGTTTTCAAATCTGTGTACCCTGGCTTTATAGACGTATTCACGTCACAAATTGTATGATTGAATTTGAAACGTCGTCAAATTTATTATCATGTGTTTGGTTTCTCCCCCCCACCCTCTCCAAGTACGCCCTGCACATCTACGATCGTCTCAACATGGTCGGTCGTGACTACGGTCTGCGCAACGTCGGTTACTACTCCCTGCGGTTCATGCGGATCGAGAAGTTTGTGCCGTTCTGGGCGGAGGAGCTGGACAGCAACACCACCCCCTACGAAGTGGGCCGGGGTCACAAGGTCAAACTAGATGTAGGTCTATGCTTACTATTTGAGTCACTGAATAAAATGCATTCTTATTATAGTCTATGATGTTGAGCGATTTTCTAACTGAGGTTTTGAATGAGTTTTAAGTTTTTTGAACTGTGGTTAAAAACACACGCGTATTCGTCTCAAAATATTGCCACATCCAGGAGGAAGGATTGCGATTTTATTCAAAAAAAGTTTTAAAATTAAAAATAGGATGTCTCTTGAAAATCGCATAATAAAATAGTTGGGCTATGTTAAGTGTTGAATTCGTTTTCTCCTTTCAGAAAGAATATTTCTTTGGCAAATTCGCGCTGAAAAAACAGAAGCAGCAAGGGGTAACCCGTCGTCTCGTCCACTTCACCTTGGAGGATCACAACGTGGACGAGGACCCCTGGGCCTGGGGCAGAGAACCCATCTACCGTAACGGACAGTTCGTGGGGAACACCACGTCCGCTGGGTAACAGAATTTCTATCTACTAGGTTATCTAAATAATTCTATCTACAAGGCAAGATAACCAAGTCGCTCCCGGGAAATCGATTTTAACCAAGATTTTGGGAATTATTTCCAATCGTACTAGCCGAGTGGGTCAAATACTAATTTCCCCCTCTTTTTGTTCATCTCTTTTCAGTTACGGTTTCACGGTGGGCAATCTAGTGTGCATGGGCTTCGTCCGCGACGTCGACGACGCCACGGGCGAGCCCCGCGTCCTGGCCAACGATTACGTCACCGGCAAGCAGGCGCGTTTCGAGATAGACATCGGCGGCCGACGCTACCCGGTCCGCGCCAGTCTGCATCCGCCCACCTTGCCGCTGGTCACCATGGACGGCATCCTGGATGCGCGCTACATGCCCAAGACCCGGACATCGGTCGCCGGTCAGTCAACGTGAAAGGATTGTTAACCTAGTCTTTCAATTTAAAATATTTGCATCTCCATCTTGTATAAATTAATATAAATAGTGTGTGCCAAGTCAAGTCGTATCCGACATCTGGTGACCCTGTATATGAAAAGTTCGCCAGTGTTGCCAATCGACAACTGCCTCCCCGCAGTCACAATTTTATCCTGAGCTTCTATCCGACATCAGTAACGATTTATTTTAATGATTATCCTCAGGCTTTGCCATATCAACACGTATGGTATATAGTCTTCTGAATTGATAACAAAAATATATTTAATTAATATAAATTAACATAAATTAATATAAATAACATATTAAACAATTCTTCTACGCGCCTTTCGCTATATTTCAATCCCTGTTTCCCTTTGTATGGACAGTTTTAAAAAGGAAATTTTGTTTCGCCCCTCTGTTGTTTTGACCTAATTTCTATTATTCTAAACGAGTTGTTACACTACTAATCTACATGGTAACAATGGCGAATTGAAAATAAACCAGCCATATGAACCAGAACCAAACCAGCTATATGAGCGTTAATTAAATTAACGCGAGAAAACCAACGTGTTCATTGTCATCAAATGTGCAGTTGCTTGTTTTTAGCGTGTCGACGGTCACATCTGTACGATAACATTAAAGAGTTAAATTAAATATGAAACGAGAGTGTTCAGAAAATATTGATTTTTATGTCTTCGCAAAATCTTTCACCGTCACAATAAAAATAGGAAGCCTCGTTTTTTCATGTCTGCTGGCCAGCCGTAGCACAATAAGCCAAAAGGCAGTGTAGGTGAAATGAACCCGAACGTCTGTTCGGGTTCGTGAGATGGTGTATCCTCATGATTGGTCAAAAAGTCAAATAACGCGTTCGAAAAAATTATAAAGCGTACCGTTATGTCAACGCCGTGCCCATTAATTTAACGGCAAATTAACACGATAGATTCTTTAAAACGAAAGATACAAAATTGAAAGTATTCCACGGCTTATGCTAATTTCGTTACTATTCACCACAAAATTTAAAATATTAAAACTAACTTAAGAATTTCACACGTTCATCGTCGAAACAGTCAGTTCACCAGATCTGGCCTGTCGATTATCAGTTCTAGTTCTACCCATCGATGCAATTTCACACAAAAATAACCGTGTTTCAATTCGTATCACAAAGTGGCCATCATCAGCACAGAAGTGTCCAGCCGATCTCCGAAATAATCCAGTACAATTTTCGCCACCAATAAAAATTGCATTTGGTTAGAGAATCGCGGTTGAATCAAAATGATGCGAATTGTCTCCGAGGTTTGGAACGAATCACGGGTGTGCATCACCGGCACACAATTTTATCACGTGACGCACAAATGATCTGACGAGTTGCTTTGGTAGTTGCTTTGGTATTTGGCAGCCTTGTATAGGTATCTATGAACAAGTTAACGGTTTTTTCCATATGTTATTGTGCTTAAGAGTATACGTGCATGTTTGTGCATGTTGAATTTTGTGCCTGTATGAATATATCAACTGCAGTCAACATTACTACAGGAGAATGTACCCCTCGTGTTGTGTGGCATAAATTGTGGCATAAATAATAGTGGCATAAATTGAAGGATGGAGGACTTACCCAAAGATGCCGAGATTGATGGAGAGAAGGCCGGCAGCCATGAGGAAGTAGAATCCAGGATTGAAGGCGAGGGTGGCCACGTATACTTGGGTGGCGACTATTTGGCCCACGTTGGACGAAACCACACTTAGGATGGCGTAGACGCCCATTATTTTGCCTGTAAATATCAAGCAAAAGTTAAGCCGTAAAAGCCAAAGTTAAAAAAATTAGTGCCAAAGTCGACAACAGAGACGGCCACTAAACTATTAATTTTCGAAATGTTTTACTACGCTAAGAAATAGACTAGAATAGAATAGAACTAGAAATCAAAATTGAAACCATTGCAAAATTAACTATTAAAGACGTAAAATTAAGGCCATTTTGCTATTAACCACCAATACGATTCACATACATATTGTGTTATCCTTATATTTTTTATCATTTGCCTAGCTTCCAAACATTTCATTTAGTGAATTGAAAAATGTAAAAATTTAATCTGAGAACGAATGCAAAAATATATGTCGGCGTCTCACAACTCGAAAATGATGACCCAAGACTAGAAACCAACCTATTTCGTTGGACTCTACGAATTTGGACAAACAGGATCGTGTGGCGACGTACGTGATAGCTCCGATAAGCCAGAAACCGCTAGCTGAAAAGCCAAGAACAAAAAATGTCAACCCACAAGAACTTCGAGAATAAATTGAATCAATCCACAAGCACTTTGGGTATAACAAGAGTCAACCCACAAGAACTTCGGGAATAAAATGAGTCAACCCACCAGCACTTTGGGAATAAAATAAGTCAACTTACAAGCACTTCGAGAATAAAATGAGTCAACCCACAAGCACTCGAGAATAAATAATACAAGTCAATCCAAAAAAAAAAGATGTAATCATGCTCTGACCAATAAAATATTTTCTAATAATACAATTCGTCAAAGCATAACTATTGAATATCAACAATCGCATTTTATCATAAATGTGACAAGGATATTTAAAAGTTAGAAAAGAGATGAGGGAAATCACAAGGCTTTACCAATAAATAGTACAATTTGTGCTGCTCGGCGTCATTTGCCACAAACGTGACAAAGCTATCTATCAACTCTCGTAATTATGACAGGATGCGAACATGAAAAGATAAAATATTCAATGCAACGCATGGCGCCACAGGCAACTAAATAAATAAAATAATGCAAATAAATGCAAAAAAACAACATACAATAATAAAAGAATATACATGCTAAATGGAAATACTGCCAGAAAAGCATCGTTTATTTGATGCCGGGGGCACTAGTGAAAATCTGTCCACTAGATCAATTTATTTGCCCAACTATTTCACTATCGGTTTAACCTTTGACCCAAGACTTTCCAGGTAAATTATTATTGTTGCAAACCTTCATTCAAACAACATTTATTTGAAGAAAAGTCATGTGAAATGTTTGGACTCGTGTGTAAATAATTTCCGACTTATGTCAAATGTCAGGTTGGGTTTTTATTATTTTTATTTAAAGATTTTTAAAATAATTCAATATTCTGGTAGCGAAAGAGCTATGCAATATGAGGGGTGCACAAACAGCTGCAGATATTGCAGGGGTATAGGGAAATAAAATTTAAACATTAATTAATTCCGTTTCAGATGCGCAGATATCGTTTTAAAATATGTCAAACATCCCCTACAGCCCTTTCAGACGCAGCATGCAAATCAAACTTAACGCGGTAGGAAAAAAATAAAATAAAATCCCACGAACCGCAGTACATGCCAAGCGACGTTTTTACTCGTGCAATGGCCAAAAACACGCCGATCATGCCAATGTCACCCAAGAAGCCAACGGCTCCGTCCGATATTTTCAGCCAGCGGATGCAGAGCGGAAGTACGATCAGCAAACCTATTCACGATCGAATGGAAAAAACATCAAAACCACTCCATTGTCGAGCTTCACATGTGCGTCATTCCAACATAACATTATATATTTGAAAAACCGTGCACGAAAATTAAAAGAACTTTTGAAACCGTGTAAATGACAAACGAGCGCATTGCGAAATTGGACTACGGAAGATTTTCCTTCGAACGACACAACAACTAATACAAATATTCCGTTCCATTCATGCGATCATGACGATCCTTCATCGATATTACTGATATTTTTTTATTTTTAGTTTTCGTAAAATCACCGTAGTGTCTAGTGCACTACAGGAATACTGCACCCTCGTGTGTCTATGGCAGTGTTTCCCAAACTTTTTGCCTCGCGGAGCCCTTTTTAGAATCAATTTCAATGGCGGAGCCCCTACAGACTATACATGTTAATGGCGGAGTAGAATGTGACGCCATAGTAGAATGTGACCATTCCCACTGAGTCACTGGGGGCAGACTATTACATATTACTGGCCGGTTATTTCTCATCTTTCGTCTGGAGGCTTTCATAATATTACCTTGTACGCTATTGTTAGAGATTGACGTTTTTAACTATGTACTGGGTTATATGTGTTGGGTTCGTTCCTTTTAAAAATTAACCCGTTCCAGTTTCCGTTACTCCTATTATAACAGGAGCCTGACCGTTCCTAGTTCCTTTTCAAAAGGAACCTGGAACTGGAACACACTTAGAAAAATTTTACTCGTAGAAAATTGAAAGTTACGGTAAAAGGAAAAGAAGCTTACGTTCCAGTTAATAAAAAATAGAGGAAATAAATCGTTAATAACGTTCCTTTCTAGAAAAAGGAATCTAGGCCTCAAAAAAGGAACCAGCTCCTAGGAAAGGAACCAGCTCCTAGGAAAGGAACCAGCTCCTAGGAACGGAACTTTTTCGTTCCGTTTCAACCCAACACTGCACATGTTTCATATACTATTATTTCAAATATACGAACATTACATTACATGATGAAATAAATTTTTTAAAGTATTTCAAATGAAAAGTCAGTGATTTTAGAGTTTAAAAAAGCCATTCGCAGGAAAATAAAGGTTTGACGGAACTAACGCGCAAAGCTGATTTTCTCCATGAATATAATAAGAAGGGCTATATTAAAAAAATTAGTACAAAAGCGTTGAAATAAATAACGAAATCCAATTACTTGTCGCTGTGAATCCATAGACGAACACAATGTAGTAGTTGTACATGATGGCGTCCCAATGCAGCACCAACCGTGTATACAGGAACATAATTTCGTAGCTGCCTGCAATCGATACAAATTAATTAACCTCATGAACAGGTTTTATTTTTCTAAATCGTGTAACGCACTTTGTATTACACCACCTGCCCAATTACGCCAGCTTGGGCTAATTAAATCTAGATCTCGCTGAAGGTCACTGGAATCTTGAAAACTTTTTAATATACCCGTTTAACAGCAATTTAATATCCCAGTTTATATATTTTTTTTCTTTTATTCCGGATCACTGAGTGAATAACACTACAGGAGGTTATTGTACCCCTCGTGTCGCTATGGCGATGTGTGAGG
>JAUJYS010002690.1:0-14295 GCA_033995665.1 Melogona broelemanni | reverse complement strand
CGGCTGCACTGGGAATCGAACCCAGATCCGCTGGTTGGCGAGCGAGCACGCTACCTCTCGGCCACAGCGGACGGACGGACGGAATCTGCATCATTCCGATTCGGCAATATAAATGATGTGCATCGTATGTTTGTGAATTTTGTTTCGTGCTCATTAACTTTCAAAATAAATAAATACAGATAAATAAATAATCTTCTGCCGATGATTTACGCTTGGCCCGCAGGAAATTCACACTGTTTTGTAAATTGTAAATTAATTATATATTTTTTTTTTTCAACAAAACAACGTTGACACAATTGCTGACCATCTATGTAATTGTGTGTAAAAGATTCTTATGAATATTAAAACATCGAATATCATCAAGAAGTTGCCGTTTCTCTTTCTCTTTGGTCGAGAAAAAGATCTCATTTTAGGCTACTGACTACAAACATCATAATGATGGCATACCGACAAAAACTGACTCATCCCTGGAAAATCAATGAAATATTTGGTTAGTAACATTTTAATATTTTGTTATCTATTACACTTTTTTTTTCGTTTGTGATAGATCGTTTCGATACATGGGACAGAGATGCTCACAAATTTTGTAAGAAAAGAAATATTTTTTACAAATACAGAAGTGGCGTTGTAAGGCAATATATAACGCAACAGTTTAAAATAATGACAACATTTTAGTTCAGAACTTGAAGTTAATCTTTTGCCATTCATAATTTATCTGTCCAGCAAAATATGTATGGCAATGTTCCCAAGGAAGGGCGCATGATTATTCATGGGCCCAGGTCTACGGCAAAATAAAGGTCCCAATGTCGATTTCATATTTGTTATAACATTGTTATAACTAAACTTGGTTAGAAACCACAAATTCCAGAAAGCCGAATACGAAAATGACAAGGAAAAGAATCATTACGTAATGTAATACACAGATAAACCGGTCATTGGCTTACCCAGCGAGAAAATCGGGATTGAAAATTTGTCCGGAGAAGCCGACGTAGCTGATGCCACCCACGATGGGCCCATACCAAAACAATATATTATCGATCGTCGGCTTTTTGGGTCGAATAGCGCCAAAGTAGCGTTCGAAATTAAATAATCTGCTGGGCTTGTCTTTTTCTTGAGGCTTTGACACGGCCATTTTGATTTTGTTTATGACTGTGACGTAACGATTCGGAACCGGAAATGCAATTTGCGCACGCAACAATCGCACGGAACAATTCCACCACACAGTTGCCTTTACTGGTCACTAGATGACGCTGACGACAAAATCGGGAGATTTTACCAACAGCCGCGATCCCAACCGGCACACTGATGATATTCGCGTTCGTCGGAGATAACATCTCTTTCCTAGGATTTGTTTGGCTTCGTAAACAGGAGAGATGGGAACGGGGCTGCAGCCTCTCAACTGGTTGCGCGCGCGTGTTGTTGAACTGTGTGTCTGAGCCAGCTGTGAACGCGCGCGGCGCTGCGGTTGTGGCTTTTTAAAGTTTTTGGCTTTTTGCTGCGGCAGATATTCCGGCAATCGCCTGTCGTTTGGCGGCCGGTGTGGACCACGCTTTGATACGTGATGCTGCGGTTTTACTAAATTCCGGACACGTTCGCTCGAGTTTTTAGTTGTTTTTTTTCTGTGTCCGCGGTTTGACCACCACACTGGATATATTTGGTGTTGCCGAATCATACATGTGTGTGCGACGTTGGAAAATGGACAGTGTTTTGTTTCGTTGGCACGCGGTTCAAGAAACACTGCTTTTCGTCGGAGTCTACCGATGAACAACAAATAACTGACCCAAGTTTTTCGCAGGTTAGTTTTACGTCAAGAGTTTGATTGTGTCTGTCAAGTGTCATTTGTGTGTGAAGACGACTTAAAAAAAATGTAACCCATTTCTAAAAATGATTACATTTTCGCGCCATCCCAAAATAGCAGACGAATAACCATTTAATATCTCGCTCGTTTTGGTTCAGAGTGCCCAGGAAAAAGTTTTCTTAAATTTTGCGATTTTAATCATCGTCCAAACAGTCGTCCAACAACATTAAAGGAGATTATGTTGACCTCGTGTTACAAACATTATATTAATGTCTGAGAGGCACACACTATCATCTCCAGTACCCCATAATCGAATAAACGAGAGCCCACACTGGGAATTGAACCCGTGACCGATGCATTGCGGTCCGTCGTAATACCGATTGTACTTCGATCATTTTTAAAAACATTCCTCGGTAGCAGCGTGACTTATAAAACAGATATAATCAAAACAACGACATTTTCTCTAATAAATTTAAGTTTAGGAAAAAGGCCAAAGTCTGATAAGATTAAAAACTTCAAACTTTAACGATGAACGAAAACGTCTAGTGTCAAGTTGTGCTCCAAAAACAATTTTGAAAACCTATACCTTCTTGAAAAGTTCCAAAAGTTTGCCAACAAGTTTTACAAACACGCCCCCCTCCCCCCCCCCCTCAACGAAATCCTGTTTTCCCACAAACTTTCCGAAGACCGATTTTTCTGTCCCAAGTTGTGTATACATACATAATTTTCCACTATGTTCGTGGTCCCCCTGCCCCAACCCCTCGTTTCCGCGCTAAAAGCTTCGTGTATTTAAGAGTTAATGGTCGCAGGAAAGACGGATCACCGACCCAGTACACCGGCGACCCCGCTCGAACCAGCTCCGAAAAAATCATCCCTTTCGGCTAGTTTCGGGTTCTCGTGTGTTGGGTTGGGGTTTTTGGAGTGGTAACACAAACCCCCTCGCCCCTCAACTTAAGATAGAAGTTGAGAGGAGGGTAGTGAGAGAAGGTGAAGAAAATCGCTGGCCTTTTTCCGTTCAGCATGAAACAAGTCTTCGAGAGACTAGAGAAGAGGCACGGCGAAGAGTTCTCCCCCCAACCAGGCAGCATTCGCTCTCTATCTCGTTCCATCTAAGTTCGCTGTCTCTGGATGGTGGCTAAAAGGTTTTGTGGGCGCCGCAAAAACTTTGATAATTACTATGCACTTATTGGGGCAGTTGTAAAAATAACTCCGACCCCTCTCTTTAAAAGCCACTTATGTCCACCACGACTGGCGACGAAGTCTGGTACTGTCTCCTGACGGATCTATTGGGGCGTCTGGTAAAATTTTTGGCGACGGGAGTCATTTGCGGACGCTGTCGCGACCGACAGAAATGCCATTACCAAATTGTTATTGACTTGTCGTGGACCAAATCTACTCTATGCACGGACATGCGAATACGTGTGACAGCTCCATACCTTTGACATTCCATTTTTTGCCTTCTTATTTTCTAGGTGTATCCCGGATTTATCATTTTATTTTTTGAAGAAAAAAAAGTTTCAACATTCGCGATTGAATCGAAAACAGTGGCATTGATCGGATATATATACGGATGTTCCATTTCGCGTTTTCCAGAAGCTCACCGTGGTGCTTCACCAATCTGAGCATCGCTCGGGAAAGTGTCTCGGAAAAGCTCTCTCGCTAAAACAATAATCTTGGTTGTTTTTCGCGAAGTGTGTGTATACGCGTGTGAATGCGAGTGTTGAAACTTTTGGCGGAGTTGGAGTAATAAGTAACTCGGTTTCCAGCCTCGGTTGCCCCGAAACAGAGGGGGGAAATGACGGTTCAGTTCGACCGCGGAATGTGCCGTCGGAGTCGGTCAGAGTCCGTGGACGGATTTCCAACGGAGAGGCGCGGCGATCAGTGCGACGACACCAGGATTACCATGAGAACCTGTCGGACTCGGGCCGTTTGGAAATACGTGTTGCTGTCGGTGACGGTGTTGCTGTGCGTCGACTTTCGGGCGGTTCACGCGATTGCGGGTCAGGGTAAGTTCATGACTTTTGATTTACAATTTTTTATTTTTAGAGAGGTGCCGTTTCGAGTCGTTGTGGGTCGATTGTGACGAAATTTGGAATTGTTTTTTGTCGTTGATTAATGTAGAGTTACTGGGCAACAACACTGTTTTTTGTTGATGACAAGTCAAACATGCCTGCAAATTGTCGGAATTTTTATGTATTTCTTTCTGTTTCCACGATAGTACACTTCAGATCATATAATTACAATAAAAAAATGATCTACGGAAAACTGCAGATTACTTAATTTACATATCGCATTAAGTGTATACATATCGATTGTGGAGAAGCCTGATTATCAAATCAATTTTTAAAGAAAAAAAACAACAATTTAAAATGGGACAGTAACCAACAATTAAGCTGAAAGTTGAAATAGAAGTACAAAATTACCACCCCAGGATAAATTCGTTTGCTGCGCCATATAGGTGTTAATTATAAGTTAGGTGTACCGTTTGCAACGCCATCTATGGATAAACGTTAGCGCGGATATCGACTGAATTGATCGGCAAATCCAAAAATTGCCACTCCGAAGTTAGGGAGTCCAGAGCTCAGGGGTGGATCCTGCAGTCTGGCTATCCCTCTTCCCTTCCCTGTCCCTCGCATATCTCCATAGAGACGTGAGGGTGCAGTAATCCTGTAGTGCACTAGGCGCTACGGTGGTTTAAAAAAAAAAAAAGTTGTCCGTCTATCGCGCCATCTAGTGATAATTGAAAGCGCCAATAGATTCTGAATCGATCGATCGGCCTGCATGGATTTTGGTTCTCCGTCCAGCATTTCAGAACCAGAGACGGATCCAGAATAGGAAACATCTGCGGATCCACGTATCAATGTCCGAACGGTTCTCACACTGCTTTGGCCGTTCCAAGCATTGTGTGTGATTGTCGTGTCTTTTTTGTCAGGTGTGTCCGTTTACATTCACGATGTCTCTCCCCCCCCCCCCTTCACCATACCACAATACACACCGTGATTAATAAGTTTGCGAACCCCTTTCCCCACCCCCGCCGCAGCTGCATAACTCAGCTAAGAATGACCGGATTGTAATGAAATGATTTCGATCGCAATTATGTATTCCTCAGTTAACGCCATTGTTTATCCATTTGCTTTGCAGACGGTGCAGTGCGCGCTCTAACGCAGCGCCACCTCTAAAATGCAAAATCCGTAGCGGGAAATTAAAATTTAAAAAGTTATAAAAATAATTTATACTGCAATATATTTGTGGCAAATTTCGTAGCAATTCGGACATTTTTTGACAGAGTTACTACTCCGCCGAGAGTTACCACTACAACGGAGTGGGTTTGCATACTTATGACTCACGGTTTATGAATGCGCAGTGCACTCCAAAAACAGTTCTTGTGAAAAGACTAGTGCAGTGGACACACTTGCTTTCCATTTGAGAAGTTTGGAGAACCGTGAAATCTTCAATTGTTGTTCGGTGGGCGCAAATTGTAAGGGTTGTATTGACGTCGGTACATACTGTATGTGCAGGGTCACAATGAACTCGAGGGTCGTCTCCTGCTGCGGAGTGTGCACCCCTCCGGGCCCTCCCCTCTCCCTTTTGCGCACCTTTATGAAGCACCTTATCTACCGGTGAAATATCTATGCACACATCAATAACTTCGTGTCTTTACAAAATTCGTTTGAATAGCGTAAAACACGATAAATCGTTTAGAGAGCGGGGGCTTACGTGTACGAGGATTTCGCGTGCATGTCTCGTTATGAAATAGGATCGTGGTGCCCTGGGGGATGAGTCAGGTTTTCCGCCCCCTTAGTTAATACGTGGTGATGGTTACATACGAACATTTTTAATTGAGCGGTTGCCCACTTTAAAGTAGGGCGGTCCCGGTTTCGAATCCCGACGCGAGCTCTCGTTGATACTGTGCGATGAAAATGTGCCCCTCACATTTTGACAAAGCGATACGAGGGGTACATAGTTTCCTGTACTGATATTCACTTCAATGATGGGAAATAATAATAAAATAAATAAATAAATAGAACGATGTTTCCAAAACAATGGGAAGAAATTGGTTTTCTTTGAACAATGAGCTCACACAATATAAATACTACAGCGGTCAACGTATTAAATAAAACAACCAAAATGTATCATATATTAAAAGAATGTTTCCGCCCGGGATCGAACCGGGGACCTACCGCGTGTTAGGCGGTTGTGATAACCACTACACCACGGAAACACACAATGTAAGGGGGTGATACACGTATTGATACACGTACGAGGTGATACACGTATGGATTATGAAAGAAATATGAACGTAAATAAAAAGTAATATTGTTTAAAAGAATGTTTCCGCCCGGGATCGAACCGGGGACCTACCGCGTGTTAGGCGGTTGTGAACGGAAACACATGATATTAGTCTGGTTGGTGTATGAGACGATGAATTCACATACATTGCATCCCCATGTTTGTGTTGAATTTTTAAATATATTACATTTGGTAAAATAGCTGTTTTTTTTAATTAGGGAAAATAAAAATTGAAAATTTGAAAGACAATCCTCGACTGAAAGGTTTTGTTTGAAACACATCAATAAAGCCTTTGAGGATTCCGAATTTAGCGTTTGCATATGTGTACATGTACAACTCTCGTTTAAATTGGGGCCCTGGGCAAATTGTCCCATTTTCCCCCTTTTTCACGGAACGTCAGGTCCGGTGCTATTTGTTTGTATTCATGTGTGTGCATCCATTGATTTTGCCTTTTGCTAATTGCAGTCACGCGTACATTTATTCACTTGAATAGTAGCACTTTATATCGTTGAACGTGCTAAAGTCAATGAATGCAGTTTCCCATCACATTCGTTTCCGACCTTTTTCACCAATGCCATTTTATAGATACAAAAGCAATCGACACAATCGTTTCGAAGTGAGAAAGAGGAAAGGATCAATGTGACTAAATCGAAGTTCCGCCCGGCCTACGCACCTTTTATTCCCTTCTTGAGATCCTCCTGATACGCCTTACAAACTGTTACAATTTTTGGTACCTGCTTTGGTACCTGGTTTCGGTACATGCTTGCTCGAAAATATTTTATGAAATCCATGGATTGGTGGATTATTTATGAACCGAGGATTTTACACATTTGTTAGGTTCTTTCATATATGTTGACATGATGTACAGCTCATCGTAGTCCAGTCGGTATTGCGACTGGCTATGGTGCGTCGGTCCCGGGTTCGATTCCCGAACCTGTCTCCCTATTTTTTGATCCCGGGATATTGGTAGTGCTGGGTTGGATTGGAACGATTAATTCCGTTCCTAGGAACTGGTTCCTTTTTTCAGGAACTTAGGAACGCCTAGGTTCCTTTTATTTTCGTAGGAACTGGAACGGGAACTGGTTCCTTTTTTCATCGGAGGAACCGGAACTGGAACCAGTTCCTTTTGAAAAGGAACGAACCCAACACTGCCTATTATTTGATATCCTGGGATACTGGTGACCCTCAGATAACTGTCTCTCTCAGATATTGCCATGGCAACACTAGGAGCATTGTTGTGACCAACTACAATAAATGCAAAAAAAGGTTAACAAAAATAATTTCCCAAAAAAAAATTAAAAATTAAGAATTTTTTTTTTGCACACAGTTGATGAACACCTCCAACTTATGAACCCCCGCATTTACCATTTGTGGTAACTGGTAACCCCGTATCTCAGGAGGAGAAATATCGGCGTGACACTCAACCGAGTACGCGTGCGACCTATCGATTTCGATTATCGATTGGCGCCCGCCACAGCATCTGTTATTTTACAGCTTTTCGCATTTGACACATCCGCGTATAGAACAGTTGTGTATGCGCAGCTTCCCTAGTCATGCGTACAAGCGCGTGCATTCACCGTGTGTACACGCATATTATATGCGGGTCCTCCTCTTCGATAGGTGTCAAAAAGCCATTTAAAACAGGAGAGGTGGTGGTGGTGGCGGTGGGTGGAGGGGCTGGGTCAAAGCTATTACGTCGGTGTCGGTCCAGCTGTCAGTCCTGCGTAATGTAAAATGCCGGTCGATTGCGTTCCGGTGGCCGGTATATATTTTAGTGGCTTCCTCGGGTTATTTGTGACGTGAAAAGCTATCGCCGACCGTGACTTTCAACCAATATGGCATTGTTTTGAAATTGGTTGTTGGTAGCTGTTCAAATAGGGTTGACGAGTGATTTTGGAGTTGACGAGTTCACGAGCATTGATGTCGATGACATTTTCGATCGGAGACCGGGGATGATTTTTTTTTAAATTGTGGATTATTGTATTCGATATTATTGTATTGTCTTCTGACCCAAATAGTCATGAAATAACAGAGTCAAAATGGGTCCGAAAACAGGCAGGGAAAATCACGACAAATACGAGACACCCTGAAAAATGATATCACGTGATTTCATCCAAGCTGGTGATTTCATTCAAACTTATAAAACGCATTTTAAAGCTCATCATTTACCCTGTGCAAAATGGGTTTGCATCAATGACGCTCATGCAACTGGTGCTGGAATAAAAATAAATCTGGAAACACACAAGCAGGATATAACGCAGTACAACTAAATCAGCAGTAATCTGCAGGTTCAACCAAAAATCGCACATTTCATCCAGTTTTCTGATCTGGCCTCGGAGCTTCTAAAAAATTCCCAACTGCCCAGCCATGATCGAGCGGTTACTGCGTTCAAGTCCAACGTATACAATTTAAATTTTTTATCCTATGGCAGTTCGAGTCCAGACATCGCTAATTATTATTACTCGTACATTCCAACCCTGACTTGCACAATAACGGAGAGGCTACATCCATCCATACGCATGAAACACTTCACTAAATAACCCACGCTCTTCTCTCCAATCTTACACCATCGCCAACAATCTCGTCCAAATAAAAATTATACGCTTCTTCCCATTTTTTTTTTTTTCGCGGCCACCGAATAAGCGAGGCCAGCCGCGGCCGCCATCATCATCATCAACTCCGCAGCCAAACAGGCCGCAGTCAACAACAGGCGCAGAAAAAGCCAGAATGGAGTTTTTCTCTCTCGACCAAAAAGAAGAGAGTCCAACCCTCCCCACTTGAGCACCCAATTTTCCTACCTCCATTTGCGGTCGGCAACTCGCGGGGGAAAAAAAAAAGAAGAGATAATTTGGAGGTGCGCGCGCGAGTGCGATCACGGGTACGAATCTAGTCGGGCAGGCAGGCGTGTGCATGCAGGTGCCGAGCCCCTCTTTTTTTTTTTTGCGCTGCCTCCTCCGTGGTGTCCGTCCCACACCGGCCGCACCGAAAACGTGTCCTCCTGTGACCTTATGTGACCTATCGGATGAAAAGATCTGTCGTATCGAAGATACCCATGACCCTTGTTAGTATGGTGCATTTGTAAATGTATGTTTTTTTTTTAATACGTTGAGAACCACTTTTCAAGATTGTGGATAAAATCCGGTAAAATTTGATTGTGATTAGAACGCCATCAGCATCTTAAATTACCTAAGGCGTCAATGGCATGCTATCATATAAAATAGTCGAATTTATGAGCTTCGCCCTTTTTTGAGGAACTTAGGAACGCCTTGGTTACTTTTCCTAGGAATTAACGTAAGGAACGGTTTTGTTCCTTTTTTGAGGAACTGGAACTGAACTTCCTTTTCTGTGTACTGGGTTCCTTTAGGCATAACCTTCAATTTTCTAAAGAGTACAATTTTTCAAAGTGTGTCGTGTCAACGGAACAATTTTTACAGCGCCAAACAGAAATTTACTAAATATTTTGATCTGTAATCTCGAACGGAAACGGGGTTCCTTTTCAAAAAGGATCGAATCCAACACCGGTGATTTTCCGATTTTTCCCCAACAGCTTCGAAACCGCTCCGATCTGCGGAGGCAGGTGTAGCTCCATAGGTGTACATACACATTCTCTCCTATTTACGCTTTTTTTCCCCTAGCCCCACCGAACCGAAATCTGTTCGCCGGACAACCAGTAATTTGGTTCGGGCTACACGGTTGATGCGGGAGAGAGAGAGAGAGGTTGATGGGCGGCGGTAGGAGGAGCTGCTTTCGGCATGAAGAGAGAGACTCCGCCGCCAATACACCTCAGTGCATCCGTGAGCCGAGAGCTCGTATTACCACCACCAAGTCCACCCCCCCCCCCCTCATCTTCCCACCACCACCACCAACAACAACGTCTTCCACCAGATTTCTGGCCGATACCACCAACCTCATAAGACATTCTTTCGTCGCCAGAGAAAGACCCTAATAGTTTTTATGTGTTCGGGCCTTGGCAACCAAACACATTAGAGACAGAGATAGTGAGACGACGCTGGTTTTTATACACGTTTTTTTCTCTCTCTCTCTCTCACCCGGAATCGCATTCGCAACGACACGGTAGAAACATGGAGGTCCCTTATACAACACCTACAGGGGTTGGACAAAATAATGGAAACAGCTCCGTGTAAGGTGCACAAACAGATCTGTTTCCAGTATTTTGTCCAATCTATGAATGTAGTGGTGTATAGGGTATCCTAGCTTATTCACCATCATCATTTACGGTGGGTGAATAGTACTATGTCCCTCCCGATGTGTTTGCGTACACACACACAGAAGGACTATGTGGGGTGGGTGGGGAGGGGGAATTGGTGGCCCTCCACTTTGCTATCTGCCGGTGTGAATAGGGGGTAGGCCTAATAGGTGTTCCTTTATGGTTGTTTTGGAAAAATACTTGTCTGGTGAATAAAGGCTAATCTGTGTTCCGGAGACCTTTGGAAACGTTGGGTGAATTGTTGATTGAATTTGAAGAACGGCTCTTCAATTTCTTTATTGGTAAATGCACTTCATTTTCCTTGCAACGTTTTTCCCTGCGGTTCTTTGCTAACTACAAATGACTTGCACCTCTGTCGAAATGTCCAAGCATGCTCTCTGCTCAAGCTTGCTTGGGTTGGGTGCGTTCAGACATTGTCATACTTTAGAATGACAGCCCATAACTTCAATTAGCCTTAATTAAATATGCTGAAGCATTTTTAATGAGCTGGAGATAGTTGCGTTCTCCAGCAAAAATGCGTCGACATCCAAATCTCTTTGAAAAATCGGAATATTTTTCCCAGTCCATCCCAAAAATATTACTAGCCAAATTTCTCCCCGTCCCCTCCAAAATAATTTGACTTTGCGAACATTTATTTTCGTTGTTGAATACGTAAAAAGTTATAATTGCTATGCATGTTTCCGAACTCTTCTGTAATGAATTCGGGGAGCGGGGGAGGGTGGGTATAATCCGGGGGTTGAAGGAATAGCTGGGGTCTTCAGTTCAATCCCCCCGTCCCCGTCTACAAAATCGAAAGCCTTGGTCATGGAAATTGCTCAAGTGCAGGAGGGCGTACGCGCCCGTCACGTCTAATGTAACGCGACGTCAACCACCCAGAGTAAAAAAGAAAAAAAAAATCCCATGCTCACATACAGCAAATTCAAAACCTAAAATTTAAACACATTTTTTTTGTATATCGAGAGTCGCTTAAAACCCGAAAAAATTTTAATTTGATGAAAAATATTGATTAAAATTAATAAAATCATTAAAATATAGACTTAACTGTCTATATAAGTGGGAAAAAACCTGTCTATTTCATCTTCTGTAATTGACAGACTTTAGCTGTTTAATCTATTGTACTTTATTTTATTTCTTTCATTTCTTTTCATCAGTAATTTTTATTGAATTATTAGCTAACAAAAATAGCCTTTGGAAACTGTGGCATGTGACAATTTTTAAATATAAAATAAAACAAAGTTTTTACGACTTTTCAAACGGCAAATACCGAATAACAAATATGCATCAAGCATCAAGCTTGTATCCGACTCGATCTGCAGTGCTTCTGCGCTTTATGCATGTAAGGTATATCGTTTGTTCGTAGCAGAGTACGTGGATGAAATAACATACTCGCACACGCACAAGAGTCAACTATTGTTTCAGCGAGGGCGCCGCCGAATTGATTCTTACGTGATTAATGGGAACTCTTGAACTTTTTTGCCAGTCACGTCTTTGGTTTTGCGTTTTCCGGAGACGCGACGTTTGGGCCACGTTAACCTCGTGAGTACAGGTGAGGCTCTTTACCGAATCGCTGTAAATTGAAATAGTCGCCAGGCGAAAAACGCAACTTCCATTCTTAAATTTGTAGATTGTAGAGGTATCGTGTGGGTTTGTGGCTACTGTGCTCGTGATCGCTGGTTCAATTCCCGACCGAGCCATAATGAATTTTTTTGGCAAGATAAATTCGTGCGCACGCCTTAGTTCGGTTGGAAGTACCGGTACAGAATTGGGCAAGGTTTGCAAAAAGAACAGGTTAGCCCATGCAAGGAATTTTGTGAAATAAGCTTTTGCGCCACCTAGGGAGTATCACGTGCATGGACCTCCAGACGGCGCGTTTTACGTCATCTGGAAACGTGACTCGCCAGAATTTTTTGGTTTTTGACAACGAACGAGCCGGATATATCACGTGTGAAATTATCACGTTTCAATTTGATTGCGCCAGCCAATCACGGTTGTCTATCAGGTGACGCCACAGACACTTATGGTAACACCCAAAAGTTAATAAAGCACCCCGTTTCGGTTCGGATCAAGTCATCCCGAGTTAACTTTTTGAACATATTCATATTACGATACTTTGTCCCGTTTGAACATGTATGCCAAGCCAATCCCGGTAGGCCTCCAGGTGAGGCTCGCATTATTTTAGCCAATGAACGCTCTACCCCCGCATGGGCTAACCCCTTATCTTTAAAAGCCTTGGGATAGGGATTGTAAATATCGTACGTAGTAGCAGTAAAAATGGTAGAGGTAATAAAAATAGGACATCATCGTTTGACCTCCACCATAGGACCACATATCCGGGGGCTGTTTGCTTTTTTTGTAATTGCCTATGTCGTTCGAATCGGGGAATCAGTGAACGAAAGTTGCTCATTTTATTTTTCGAAATATGTTTGCCAATTCTAAAAAATTGATCTACCCAACATGCAATAGCTAAGTTTAATGACATACAATTTACAATTTACAATTTTACAATTTACAATTTACAATTACATACAAAGTGCAATTACAATACAACATACAAAGTGCGATGCCTAGCCGGATTAGCGGAATTAAGGCTTAATGTATCGCCTTACACAATTCAGCGACAGTAAAATTTTGTCCGTACTTGTCGCCGGGTTCCCGCTGCGCACCGGCATTTTAGTAATTGTCGATCGGACATTTGTCAAAACCAGAAATGGCCTTTTTCCCATCTTTCCTGTCCATCTTTCGACAACATGCTCCTATAGGATCCCAATGGAAAGCCTATATTCAATGTGGTGGTGAACAAAAAAAAAACTATTCAATGCACGTGTATGAACGACTAAATTCTTTTTTCATGGCTCCATTGTCCCCCAACCGTAGAATCGGCCGAGTGTCATATTGCACACACGCCCCCTATCGGCGGATAAGGCGCGGGAGAAAGATTTCGCTGCCCGGCCTTCTCTCTCCAAAAAGTGGGAGCGGTGTATGTATACATACGGTGGAGCCGTGCGCATATAGACACCCCCGATATAATGCCGGTCTTCACGCAGCGTATTGCAATGGGAAAGGCCGCCATATGTAATCCGAGATGGCGTATGTAATGGGGGTTATAAGATCGCTATAGCAGATAAATAGTCCATGCATGTGCGCACATGTGTGTGGAGAGAGGGAGGGAGGCCCTGGTTGGCTCGCCACACCACCCCCGAGTTTTGTCATCTCTTCCCACTCAATTTGACCTGCATGCAGCCGTGGACCGGCGTGGCTGGGCGGCTCTTCCGTTAGACGTTTGTGAGTTAACCCATCCCACGGTCATACAACACGAATTGCATTTTTTTAATTCAAAGAAGTCAATGACTGCGCTTAATTATTATTATTTTTTTTTACATTTGCGAACGAGTTATCGTTTCATGAGAATGAATGTATTCGCTGGGCGTCTGATTGCGCGTGGGAGAAGGGTGTTCGAATTCAGGAAGCGTTAGGATGTTTGACGTATTTTGAGGTTTTATCATTTTTTTGCAGTTTCTAATGAGCTAACAAATTAAATTTTAATAGTTTTTTATGTATTATTGTGCTACCGGCGGTCAGATAAAGTCATCAATTTAAAAAATATGTCAATTTAAAATTACTTTCTTTAAGAAAAGCAAATTCTATATAAGGTCATTAAGGTGTCTACTCGTTCTAGTGTTTACAAATTGTTTTTCTATTTTATTTATATATTGGGATTATTTATTTCATTTAATTAAATACTGTTTTCAATTGTTTCCTTATTTTGTATATTTATTTATTTATTTATGCTAAACATTTATTTATTTGAAAAATATCTTCATCGACATACTATCCCACTGTCGATATCATTCTAATATTTTCTTTCAAAAACCATTTTTTTTCTTTTCATTTGTGATTTATGATCAGTGGGTATGGGGACATGCTACGAAACCAACGGTCCCGGGTTCGATTCCCGGCGCAGGCTTTCGTTCATTCGTTA
>JAUJYS010002689.1:0-14297 GCA_033995665.1 Melogona broelemanni | reverse complement strand
CTCAAGTTGCGCTCGTGCTTTTATAGCTTTTGGTCGATCTAGACTGTTCTCTGGATTGTTCGAGAAAGTTCTCGAAGGATCCTTTGTATTTCTCTAAAAATGCTAATTTTTAGAGTGCTTTTTCGTTTCGTTTCAGTTGGCCTCGGACGCATTCCAGTCTTCGCATCGGTCTCAAGTCTCGATTCAAGAAACTGTGGATTTTCATTAGGTAGCTTCACATAAACTTTTTGTGCCTATGTGAAGCGTGGGAGGCGTGGGAACCACATGCCATTACCTTGTAGCCCCTTGACAAAATAAAACATATTTCCAACCCAAGTGTTTGCGTGATCATCCCTTTTCAAGTCTCAAAGAGTTCCCAGGAAAGTTTTTGGGTGTTGGCGACGAGGGGGAATAGGGACAGGTGGGGGAACGTTCCCGTTCCCGTGCTCTGGAATTTAGAGTGCTCGCTGTCCTCGGATTTATGTAAATCAGAGAGTTCTTGGAAGCACAAGATTTTCGAACATCTTGTGCTATATTGGATATTGGGTGTGGTGAGTTTGAGTTCTTGGAAAAATTGGTGAAGAATATTCAAGAAGGGGGAATCGAATTAGGGGAGCGTTTATCCATTCAAAAAGAATTGAGGTTATGAGAAATGCATTAAGCTGGATGGACGAGAAATTAGGGGGCGTTCGTCCATCGTAAAATTCGGCGAGAGAAATATCACCGACGAAAAAACGGTAAGGGTCGATAATGTATCTTGAGTACGAATGGGTGCAATATGGGCGAGCAACATTGGCGACAAAAAGGTGGTGAGGGACGATGCTGTACGTTGGGTACGTATGGGTGAGATATGGTCTTTTTATTGGCGGAAAAACATAGGCGGTCGTTACACTATCGGCAAATCCCACAGGTAAAGAAGTTCATCCCTATTTGTTCTCAAAAGTATTTTCTGCAAATCCTGCAAAAGTATCCAGGTACCACCAACATGGTCTAAGCCGAATCAGTTTAGCCGACATGTTACGGTAATTGTTTCCGAGTCTTACGCATCCATCTTCATACTAAACCTTCGCTGCTTCTGTCAACCTGGTTTGGAGATTATAATGTTTTCCCACAAGCAACCAAGGAGGGGCCTCTAGCATCTGAGCAAGAACCGACTGCTGTACGGGCGGGCCCGGGTTCGATTCCCGGTGCAGGCTCTCGTAAATTCGATCCTGGGATTTGCGTGACCCGTGTCTAACCCTTTTGCCATTCATCTTGGAACCGTTATTGATAATCTTTTACTGTCGATTTTCCGCTTTGTCAAAAACCCTCATCATGTAGACTATCAAATTCGGTTGAGAACGCCGTACTGGATTTATAACCTATCTATCTCATTTGTATTTTTTGTCTTGTCTTGATCTCTTGATTAGGCTTTTGGATTTGACGGAATTACGTTTGGTCTATCGAAATGGCTCACTCCTCGTTGAACCACTACTTGCATCAGGTTGGTCACAAGCATTTTCATTTTGATCATTTGAGTCCTAGGACCAAAACATGTGTTATAAATTATTGAATATTTCAGTCTTCTTTTCTTGTTGGTCTATTTTGCTGTTGAATCACTTGAATGTACGCATTTAGTTATTACATGTACCGGTATCTTGATGGTAAACTTGCCACATATGTATCTGTATGTCAAAACAACGCATGTGAGCGTTCTATGTTTAGCTAATTTAATTCATTGTTATTTGCAGTTTGACAACAGCATTTCACAACACAATGGCGATTTGGCTGCGGTAAGCATTTTCTACTTCTATCCTCAACCATTCGCAACAAAAATCGTTTATGTTCGAGTTAAAAGCTTGATGCAAACTGCTGTTACCGTTTTAACTCTCAGTTTACTTCATCCTGAGTTTTTTTTATGACAACTCCGTTTTAGGAATTACTTTCGTTCAAGCACGCCCACACCATGAACCCTCGTCTGCAGTTGGAAAACCCGGAATCTTCGGTGATGCGAGCCATCGACTCGCCCTTCGACGAGATTCTCTCTGCGCATCTGAGGTAGGCAGCAATAATTATTCTAGCAAGCTCAGCATTTGCACTAATGCTGTACTAATGACAATTCGTCAATGCTGGGTGTGCATGGTGCATGGTGTAGAATGAAGTTTTTTTCCCTTTTTTTTCCAGAGCGATTTGGGCTGTGAACAACAATAACTACTCGGAGGCATACAGGCTGCAAGCCCTCATTGTGCAATATCCTTTCTTTAATGAATGTTCCATGTTGATGATAAATTGATGTTAATGAATGTTTAAAGGATTGTGTTTGTTTTTCTTGACTCGAGTAATCACAGCTTTCACCAAAATTTTTCAAAGTCAGAAAGACGAGAATTGGTCCCTGCCTATAATGCACGTGGTGGGATTAGATTTGCGTATTTTTGCGATCCGCGTAAGTAGTGATCCATTAAGTTAGTGTTAAAGGTGGTATAAAAGTGGTGAATTCTGTAACTAACTCGGTATTGGTTTGCAGGCAGGCTATCAGCTCTCGTCCAAGGATAAGTCGAAGCCGGAAGATCTCCTGGAGAAGACCGCCGAATTGCTGATGGGTCTTTTCCGCGTGTGCGCCAGTGACAGGTGAATTATTGTGGAATTTATGTTGATGTTTGTGTATGTCCCTTGCGTCGTCTCCGGACCCCGACCCTCGATACTCCGACACCTGGGGACTTCAGGGAGCAGGAACCACCTGAATGTTCTTGACAGAATACAGAGGTGGTTTGCACCTTCCCCCGCGCAGTACCTCGAGCCAATCCAACGATCGACTACACCGGGAATCGAACCCAGATAACGGAAAAGATCGGCGAGTGAGCACGCTCACCACTCGGCAAATTCAGATTTATTTTAATGCTGTTACTATTTTCTATTGTATCTTGTCATTCTTTTTTGCAAGCGGAACATTTTTTTGTCCCACAGCTTTTTTTAACTTGTATTCTTTTTACTTATTCGTGCTAATAGCCGATCTTTACCCGAAGACTCCAAACGGAAAGGATTGCTAATATTGGTCAATCAACTTTTCAAGATTTATTTCAAGGTAAAATTACATTCGACGGCCTATTAATAAAAAAGTGTTGCAATGCCATGGTTTTAGCTCAAATCAGTACCTCCTATGTGGGAGGAGGGGCGATGGCAGAATGGCCCTTGAAAATGTTTTAACGATTTAATTTTTTGACAGATCAACAAACTTCATCTCTGCAAGCCCTTGATCCGCGCGATTGAGAGTTCGCCTATCAAAGAGCAATCTGACATTGCCCAGGTTGTCACCTACATGTGAGTTACGATAGTGTTGTTAATGATGGTTACTTGCATATTTTGATAAAATTTTGATTTATTCGTTTTAATTTTTTTTAAATTTGCTTTCCAGGTATTTTGTTGGCCGCAAGTCCATTTTTGACAGCGACTTTAAAAGCGGTAAATAAGTTTGTACCGGCCATTATGAGTCTTTATGTTTGTCGTGGTTGGTGGATAATTGCATTTCATGGTGGTCCCTATTTTCTACCTACAGCCGACGAGAATTTGACCTTTGCGTTTCAACGCTGCCACAAGGATTGCCAGAAGAATAAACGTCAAATTCTGATTTACCTCATTCCTGTCAAAATCCTGCTAGTAAGAACACTTTATTTTATTTATTGAAATTAGTTATTTCGCCTCTTCCAAGGCCCAGTATCAACCGAACCGATTTTCTAATTTTTTTTTTTTTGAATCAGGGACAAATGCCAAAGGCATCTCTTTTGAAGAAGTACGATCTCGTTCAGTTTGAGGAAGTGGTCGTGGCCGTGAGGTTAGTCATTTCCCTTCAGTTAATTTGTTGCGTTTGTTTGACGATAGAAATCATAAAAAATTTGTTTTCAAAGATTTTAGGATAAATTGAATGTTGAAACTGGAAATAAATTTTCGCATAATTTGTTATACTCATTAGCTTTGTTTTTCTCCCCAGGGAAGGCAATTTATTTAAATTGACCCAAGCCATGATGGCGCACGAAGCGTACTTCATCAAGTGCGGAGTGTATTTGATATTGGAAAAACTAAAAATCACCACATACCGAAATTTGTTCAAGAAAGTGTAAGTTACCCTGTTTTTGATTGCGTTATCGGATTTCCTATTTCCTTCCATTGAAACGAAGCAAATAGCTTATTTTCATGGCAATTGTAAACCAATTTTCAGATTCCTGATCACCAAAAATCACCAGATTCCGATTGAGTCGTTTTTGTCTTCTCTACGATTTGTCGGGGTATGTGAATACATCTTTGTTTTAATTGTTTGACCATTCAAATCTTTGTATTTGGCGCGCTCACTCTAGTTAATTTGATTTTTGTTTTTAATTCAGGTCGATGATGTTGACATTGACGAGGTTGAATGTTTTATCGTCAACTTGATTTCGGAGGTAATGCATCTGTATATTTTTGAAAAAGTTCTTAAAATTACGTCATAAAAATAACGAAGATTTGTGTTTCTTCAGGATATGTGCGAAGTCGTCGATTTAACGATATATTTTATTTTTATTTGTTACAGGGGAAAATCAAGGGTTATATATCGTATCAGCACCGGAAGCTGGTTGTCAGTAAACTGAATCCATTTCCGCCACTGTCTTCGTTGGTTTGAGAGTACACAATCTGTTGCAACAATCTCCTCTTCAACTGTTTTTAATTTTGTAAAATAAATGGCAAAAATTCCAGATTATCTTTCATTACAATATACAATTACAACTTCGATACTACTAGTTATGTCAGCCGAATGAGCTGATACTTATCACAAGAAAGCGATTGATAGCTTAATATTAAATTTCATCGAAACCATGTTTCGAATTAATAAAATTCGAAAGTTGAGCACGTATGCAGCCTGGCATATCGTACAAATAAATTAAATAATAGCTGCTACCAGTAGCATTAACGTGTGAATAAAACAAAAATAACAATTAATATTATATTACATATTGCAACAGCCAATGAGAGTGATTCTCAAAGTTATGCCAAATACTATGCCATCATCAATAGGACGATGCCACATGTAGCTTGACTAGCTTTCAATAAAATAAACAAATACATTGCAATATTTAGCGCTTAACAATGGACAATTATATAGGAATTCGTCTTAACAGAAAAAAAAAATTAAGAAAGCGATATATCCTCCAGAAGCCAAGTCCATGGCTTCTGTTTGCAAACATACCCAGAAACTCAAATATCTCGTAAAAATTCGGTGTTTCAATAAAGTTACTACTCCACCAATCTCAACGTTAGATTCCAGGGATCGGCGGATAAATGAAAACGAGCGCCAAATTTAGATCGGAGAAGTCTCTGAACGACGCGCAGCAAGTATCTAAATCCAATTTGATTTTTAACTTTAAGGTATCCAATTGGGGAGGTTAATGTGAAGACTCTTGAACTTGGACTGGAGTCGCGTCAGGTCCTTCGGTCCGATCGTTGGTGTGGGGACGGTCACGCCGAGATCTCTGAGCTGCGGACAGCCTCTTTCAATTGCAGCGACGGTAGCGTCGCCTATTTTGCGGCAGCCCTAGTAGGCGTAAAAATAAAAGTATTTAGGTCAGTGGTGTAAAAAAAAAACACCTTAAGAGTAAATCACACCATAAAAATTAAACAGGCAAAAACCGCGCCTACCTGCAAAAATAAGTGTCGCAACCTCGGCAGCCAGCTCACCATCTCCGCCACCCCGTCGTCGCTCACGTTATAACACCTGCTCAGGTACAACGTTTCCAGACTCGGACACCGGTGCCCCAACCCGCACACCCCCGTATCCGTCACCCGCACGCAGCCGCTCAAATCCAGCGCCGTCAGCTCCACAAAATGCACCGCCTCCAACAGAGCGGCGTCCGTCACCTCCGAGCAGCCGCGCAGGCTCAACTCCCTCAATCCCGTTATCCGACTAATCGCCACCAGCCCCACCAACCCGTCGTACCCCACCCCGGTGCACCAGGCCAGCCTCAACGTCCTCAGCAGGCGCAGGTTCGCCGCCATGGCCTGTACGGCCGCGTTGGTCACCCCGCCGGCACATTCGCTCAGATCCAGCTCCCTTAAACTGGTCAACCGGGTGGCCACACTTACCACCACCTCCTCGTCCACCTTACACCCGCGCATACTGAGCGAGGTGAGCAGTCTTAACGAATCCAACGCCCTGCCCAACCCCCAGGCCGTCACGTTAGCACAACCGGACAGATCCAGTGAACGGAGTCCGATTAGACAGCCCAGCTCTGATAGGGATTCGTCCGTCAGCATGGGACAGTTGGATAGATCAAGAATGGTGAGGGTGGAACGCTGGGGCGATTGAGCGTCGGTGAGGGAGGCTAATGTGGGATCCGATACCCGGGTGCCGGATAAGTCTAACCGGCGTAGGGATGGTGCGTGGCGGCATAGGACGGCTACACCATCTCGGGTGATTTGTTGACAGTTGGCTAAGAGGAGGGTGTGCAGTTTGAGGTTAGGGAGACGGGAGAGTGCAATCAGGGAGCGGTCGTCCACCTGGGTGTTGCCCAGGTCCAGCGAACGTAGGTCGGATCGTGAGACGTATTCCATGACGTTCTGGAAGGTGAGGATGGATTCGGAGCCGGCGGTCTGGTCGGGCCGATTGGCCGGGTAGAAACGCTTGTAGATGGCCGAGTGGAAGGAGATCTGGCAGCCGGCGAGGGAGAGGTGGTCCAGGTGGGTGAAGTGGCGGGTTATGCGGTTGAACATGGCGTCGGAGAGGTAGCGGGTGTTGCGGATGGAGAGACGGCGGAGAGTGTGACGGCAGCCGGGTGGAGACGGCTTGGTGGCGGGGGGAAGGATGATGTTGTCCGGTTCAGAGGCGGCGGTGGTGGTGTCGAATAGTTTGCCCGACATGAGCAGGCTGTTGCAGTCGTCGATTTCGATCGAGGTTAGTTGCTCGCACTTGTTCAGCACCTGCGCAAAAATAATGAATTTAAAACGACATCACGGCGTTTGTCAATCTAAATGGATTTTGCATAAATTAAAGAAAATATATTGTTAAGATCCACACATAATCAAGGCAGAGTTCAGACTGCCACTCCCAGACATTTGATAATTCTTAAAACCCGTTGCTCTGTTAATTTAATTTTATTTTTCAATTTTTTTTAAAAGTAAGAATTAAATTATATTTTTGAATTTTTCCCCAAGCCCGAAGTCGAAGTTTCCCTCGACAATGTCATCACCTCTGACGTACAATAAAATGTTTTCTTGACTACGAGAACGTGTGTTCCTGACTACGAGAAGGCGAACGTGACTACCATACCTGGAGGAACGGACGCTCGCCAATCTCGCTCTTGCGGAAAGTAAGATGCAGCAGCCCCGGCCCCAACCAGTCCCAGAAGCGATCCCACACGCCCCGGCTCTCCTGCTGCAGGTCGCACTCCACGAACGACAGTCGCGCCACGTGCTGCCGACAGGTGGCCAGCACGCGCAGGGCGCACGAGATGTTGTCGCCGCGCAGTGTGACGGTGGCGCCCTCCGGCTGCGGGTAGTCGGACACGGCGTGGTACAGCCATCGGCAGGTCCGGGCCAGCGAGGTTAGGTCGGACAGGGGCAGGTATCCGAAAATGATGTATAAGAGCTGAAATTAACACGACAATGCCAAATTATACATCAATGTATAATTTGGTAGGTAAATGTTTAATAATAATAACCTGTATCGTCGGTTAAACAACTTTTCATTACATTTTATGTTTGACGAGTTAATTATTTTTTTTGAAATTATCAATGAACTTTGACAAAATACTTTTCTCACCACTAATTTCGAACTTAAAAAGCGGTATATTAACTCTATATATTTATTACTCATTACTGTAATTTAGAACATAAAAAAGCGGAATATAGATTCCGTATATTTATAACTTATTACTGTAATTTAGAACTTAAAAAAAACGGAATATAGACTGTTTATCTAGTATTTTTTTAATTATCGGGAAACTTCGTCAAAATACTTTTGCCCAATTATTTGGAACTAGAAATGCAGATATTTTCTGTTTGTAAACGCAATTTATTATTACTTGAAGGTTTTTTACGAAATGCAGATATTTTCTGTTTGTAAACGCAATTTATTATTACTTGAAGGTTTTTTACAAAAAAATTCGAATCAACCAAAAAGTGACAAAATCAGCCTCAGTGGGGGCATAGTAATAGAGGTCAGTTGAGTACAATTAAAATTTTGTGGCGTGCAATTAAAATTGCGTGTTTATAGGAGAGAAAAGCTTAAATGGGATAAATTTGCAATGTTTGGAAATTTTTGTGATTATGTACCTGGGCATTTTAAATGTCACCAATTTATTTTTATTTAAGACTGCTTATTACAAAATATACACGCAAGCAGCCCCTCCCTCGTAAGGGGCTGCTTGCGGGTTCAAATTTTAAATTGTAAATTAGCAGCACGAAGCTTCGATAGCATTAATTACTTCTTGACGATCTTGTCTTTGTCGACCAACAATAAAGAAGTTCTTTGGCGTTTAATGTAAGCGTTTTCACTTAAAACAAGGACTAGGTGCAGATCAGCATTACGAAATGTTGTCACGTGCGTTATGTGAGCACCCATACATCAAATTCCCATAACAATACACTCAATTAATTCAGCTCTGTCACAATGCACCATACACAAAATTGTGGTGCAATGGCTGATTAGGTAGTAGACATTTTGGCGATTGAATTGTGTTTTAGATAGCGATTTATAAGCGCAATGGACACAATAGCCAAACGATAGCCCACCGTCTACAGATTTGTTTGCATCATGACCCTTCTAACCGTTTAAGTCCCAAAATTATCAACGAAAGATAACTAAACAAACATGTAGGAGAAACTTGGTCATTGCCAAGGTCAATAGTAGGTGGGGCAAGGGCGGTAGACAAACAGCATTTCAGAAAACAACGATCTTACCTCATTTGGCAGCATCAAAATAGCCATTCTGACAGACAGTGAATCTTGCTCTCGCAAATCGCAATCACGAATTCCACAAAAAACAGATTAGAACCATACTAAAACAATTTTTCAATGAGAACTTGTGCAGCAACAGAAAATCACGTCCGCCATACCGCAAGCTTCCCATACATACGAGCATGTACACTGCACCTTGATACCGATCGAAAATGGCAGCGTTAACATATTAAATATTTAAAGACCCGAAGTAAAGCAAGCTGATTTGCCCAAATGCAGGCGCGCTTCACGGGTCGATCGCAATCCTCACAAAAATACAAACGGAACGTCATCGATATTTATCGACTGTCAAGTGCAGTCGGGTTGCCGCCTGGATTTAAAAGATTGTCAAAAATTTTGATAAGTTATCAAACCTCCTGTCAACACAAATATTTGACGCATAATAAAATTTATCGGGCTATCGGAGGCACCATAAATTTGTCTAAACATTGTGGGATTTTTCACTGGACAAATATAATTTAAGGTATATTTCAAGATAGGCATATTTGAAGTTATAAGAATGACGCACGTAATAAACACATAACGATAGAAGAATTCTTATTCAAACAGGAAATAATTTACTTCAACACAGGGAATGTATAATACCGATACCATTCAACACAATCATTGTACATGCAACATCGAATTTTCCATCATTCCATAATTATGTGTTTCATTTATTATGTGACAATAAGACGGGCATACGTCAAAATCAAATGTATAAAAAAAAAGCTAAAATTATTTTTAAGAAACTTCGAGGTGAAATCACGGGGTTACGCACAAAAATGTACGATCCTAAATAGTTTTAAAAATTGCAAATTACACGCTTGAACTAGAAAAAGGACACGCCATAAATAACACGGGTCTAAATAAAATTGCAAATTCCGTGAAGGACATATGAATATGTAATGCTAATTAAAACAAAAAGTCATTTGTAGCTGTACTTTTTCGTTTTGCCAATCCACCTATGTACATCTGTAAAATGCCACCATTTACAAAACACCAGTCAATGCATGAATAACCCTGTACATGGCCCGTAAGATTGTCGAAACAGTACATTTGTTAGTTTGGTAGCTTGTTGGAAATATTAATCCAAAATACGCCATTGTTCATCAATTATTGATTGGGTTGATCTTTGGTTCTCGCGAGATGAGCTTAACCCCATCTCATGAAATCCAACAAGAAGTGGATTCTTTCAAAAAAAAACAAAAAACATAAACTACGAGTTCTAGAAAAACAAAGTATTTGCCGTCACAATTTGCAATGAAACCAACACGATTGCCCTAACTGCCAACTTTACCCACCACGATCTATGATTGTATAAACTTTTCAATGTCGACTTAATAAAATTCGTCAGTTATCGGAACACATTTGATTTAAGAATGCAAGTACGAGTATAATGAACGGTATATATAAACTTCAACAATATTTAACCAGATAGGGTATAACCAGAACTGAAAATAATTCAAATTATTGAGCATCTTCATAAGAATCCCATGAAACAATGGTGAGGTTACACATCATTGATATTTTAAATTGAAATCTTCATAATACGCTTTCACATTGTACAAAAAAAACCCTCATATACAACCGCCGTATTTATGCCTGTTAACAAATTAAAATTTGGGGTTCGGTTCAACTGGTTGCAACTGTAGCAAATATTCTTCCACAAATGGGCATTATGCAATTAAAATACGGTATACATGTTAAGACTGGAAGCCAGTTTGGATCAATAAATAAGTGACGCACCGAGTGCCTTAATAAATGTTGAGCATTGATAATGACTTGGCTGTTTAAAACTCCAATAATTCAATCGGTTCAATATGTACACGAATCAGTCTCTCCCCTCCCAGTAAATCGTCGTTGTAAATGTAACCAAAGATATATTAAGTACTGTACACAATCTAAAAAGACATTGGACTTGACGCTTGGTTTTTAAAAAAAGACAATTTAAATGCAAACATTCATGCCAACGTTCGATTCTAAAAACAACATTAAGAAATATACAAAGGGACAAGGACAACGTCATTTGTCAGTAAAATTGGAACGCGCTGGCGAGTTTCAAATTAAGATGCCCAATGGCCGTCGATCAGACACAAGGGAAGAAGTATATGATTTCGTTACGCGTCCAATTGAATCCAAAGCTGCCGTCCCCTACCAACACGACATTGCGTTGGCGGGTATAACATTTATTAAAATAAAATTTATTGACTTCATTATATATATATATAATATTTATAATACTCAAGACTTATAAATAGCTGCCACGGTTTTCTTTTTAAACACCAATAAATTACAAAATTATTTGTACATTCGAAAATTGACAAAAAAAATTTGCAGACAGTCGCATCGTCAGATACGAATAGCGAACATACGAGTTGATAGCCACGCATGTAGCGGTCACGCCAGTGTGCCTCGTACGAGCAGACACAGGCACCATCAACTCGAATATTCCGCCAAAGTGAGGTAAGTCAATACCCACTTCACTAAAAAAGGCCCTTAACCATATTAGGGCTTTACAACTTCGCTCGCTTACGCGTAATCTACTACACGAGCCGCATGAATGCTTAATCGGGTTGAGCTTTTGCCACATTATCAAACGGACATGCCATTTTACAATTCAAATGGACTAAAGGGAAAAAGCTATTGAAAAGGCTATTCGTACAGCCGAACGCGTTAACTAAAAGTGGCGGCTGTTGGCAGCACTGAAAAATCTTCGATAACTAACCAGCCTAATAAAGCTTCGATGGAATGTAAAATCACAATATGTACCATCATGCGAAACCAACATCAGTGAAAGTAGATCGAAAAGTTGCTGAGCGTACTCATGAGAGGCAAATCTACGAGCCAGTGGATTCCACACCAAGACCCATTTCTTTCCTCAATGGAGCTGCTCACGTTTTGCATCACATAGAATAATCATGTGGTGCACGCCTGATACATTCCAATATACTGTGCGTTTTGCATCAAAACGAAATAGAAAGTGTCGGTGGCTTAGTGGTTAGCGCGTTCGCCTACTATGCTCGTGATCGCGAGTTCAATTCCCGGCCGAATTTTTCGGGCAAGTAAAATTTGTACACACGCCTTCTCACGGAGTGGGAGTAAAGCCGTGAGACCCGTGCCTGTACGTTGTCAGGTACACGTTAAAGATGCCTACCTAGGTCAGAATCCCAGGCTAAGAAAATTCTCAGGTAGCCCCCCTGGGGAACGATTGTAAATTTTGTAGTCGTGGTAAAAATAGGACAGCTTCCTCCGCGACTCGTCATACGAGTCCTGCCATTGGCCCCTTTCGGGGCTGCTTGCGTGTACCCACTGTCATTATAAATTAGGTTCCCATGGATACAAAAATGAGAAAAACTCTCATGAGGCAAACGGGCCTCATAAAGATAAAAAGGGCTGCATCAGTGGAACGGGCCGGATTCGCCTTCCTTAGCGTGTTGATGAGCCACGACGATGGAGAGACACTGGACCCACTGTTCGGTGTTCTTGCTGTCCTTGGCCTTCAGGACGTATGTCTTGTCGTTGGTGAAGATCTCGAAGGCTTTGGGGATGCTGCGGGCGCCGCGGGTGCTAATGGCCTTCACGCTGCGAATCTGGTTGATGTTGATCGGCATGAAATCCTTGTCGTTCTGCTGGAACGGAACCAAAAACCAGATGACAAGACATTCGAGATTCGGTGGACGTTCGAAAAAATATTTTATCGTGACCAAAAATTCATTTAATTAATGCGTCGAATTTCTTGCGGGAAACGGATAAATAAACGGAAAACAGCGCGCGATGTGCTCAATAAATATAAAATTCAACTGGCTTGACAAACTTTGGCGCGATGACCACAAAATGAAATTGGTAAAATAAAGTTATTGCAACAGGTTTTCACCAAAACTGTACTGCCACCCAATTCACTATTCGAACAAAAAAAAAATTGACGTTTCTTTTCGCTTGAAAAAAAAACCAGCTTAATTGACAATCAATGTTGTAACGTATTCACCGTTCTAAAAGTTATATGAAAAAATTAACACGGATTCGACCACGTACCGATCCACGATACGACAGATGAGCTCCCGACAACGTAAAGTAGCGCGTCCGCCATCGCTTGAACAACTTCCATTTGCCTTTCTTCTCCTTCAGCTGGCCCTGAATTAGAAAATAGAAGAATAGAAAGTTATTTGCCAATGCTAATCGATAGTTTCCAGACATTATTATTCCTGGGCAAACCGTCAAAACGGACCTCAATGACAGGCTCAGTGTCTTGAAGAAAGCCGACGGCTCTGTCGGGGTGATTACACAGGAAACATCGCCACTGTTTGACCGGTCCGTTGTACTCGAAGACGTCGAAAAACCGGGCCTGCCTTAATTCGTTAATTACTATATCTTGGTCCTAAAAATTACACAAGAAACAGTTAAATACACAGCAGAAGACAAAACTGTTTAAAAAAAAACAGTCTATACAAATTATTGAACTCAAGTGGACTCGCCAATCGAAAATAAAACTCGATCCGACAATGCTTCAGATTGCATTTTAGCGCGATTAAATAATTGAGAAGATGCTCACAAATCCAAAAACCTTGAATTGAAAATAAATAAATAAATGTTGGTTAAAAATGTTACCTTGTCCGGAGGAAAAGGTGAGAAGACCAGAGTTAGAAAGGACTTGTTCTCCGATTTGAGGATGTCCCAACACGTCTTCAGACTGCTGACCGACGACTCCCTCGTGCTCAATGCCGTTGGCGACCTGGCCTGCAGGCCCAAAAACATGAGGTGGATCCAGATTCTCGGACACTTGGTCTTCATGGTGAAGAACGTCTTGCTGTAGAGGCAGTGCTCGCTTTTCCCCTGACAGGCGAAATGAAGTTTGGCGTGCTTCTTATTTTTCCGTTCTGTAAACGACGAGCACAAAAGGAAGATTAACGGTGAAGGCTTCAACACATAAACAAATTAAATATTATTGCGCTATGGACGTTGACTTGTCACTGTGGCAAAGTGACGCAGACCTTCGATAGTGCACTTGGCCGGAAGAGGTAGCCGTAGAAATATTTTCTGCATGTAGTGCTTGATCGAGTCCAGGTGCTTCTCGCAGAAGTGCTGCACGGCGTCCCGCATGGGGTAAGGCTCGAAAGCGGATATCCTCTGAAGATATGCGAGAAAAGGGCAGATTAAGATTGAATGACTGATGAAAATTGAAAAATGCCAATTGAATGATCAAAATAATTAAATTAAATTGATTTATGACAATTTAATGTTGAAAATTAAATTAAATTCAATAATATATTTTTTATTTTATTTTAAATCACCGTAGCGCCTAGCGCACTACAGGATTACTGCACCCTCGAATCTCTAGAGATTATGTGAGGGGCAGGGAAGGGGAGGGAAGAGGGATGCAG
>JAUJYS010002688.1:0-14298 GCA_033995665.1 Melogona broelemanni | reverse complement strand
GAAATACGAACACAAGAATGAGAGAAGATGACTCTATGGTGGTCTCGGTGGTGTAGTGGTAAGCGTTCTCACCTACTATGCCCGTGATCGTGTTTCGGATCCCTGCCTAAATCACCCGGAATTTTTCGGGCGAGAAAAATGCATACCCTTCTTCGGAATTGAAGCAAAGCCGTGAGACCCGTGCCTGTACGTTATCAGATGCACGTTAACGATCCTTACTTCATAACAACAGTACAATTCCAAATATCCCCACATATTGCCATAACGCAACGGCGCGGCTATCGCCCAATCTAAACCTAAAGCTGCTATTATTCCAAGATACAGTTTCCTGACCACGAAAACAATCTTACCGTCGTTTCGCGCAGAAACGGAGTTGAGCCGTGAAGGCGAAGGGGTTGCTGCCCCTCCACAGGAACAGCATTTGGCGGGCGAGCAGCTGCGAGACTAAATCGCGAACGCCAATTACTCTTTAGTAATCCTTCGTCTTCGAAATTTATCTGCCCCCTCCCCCACTACCCCTGCCACTACCCCCAACACCGTTCCACTTGCCACCCCCCATCCTCTCCAGTCCACCCACCATCCTTGAACCTGACAACCTCAGTCCATGGAACCATCCGTCGTTGTGTTTTCCCAACGCGGCCCACCCCGATCCGGTTTATTTGCCACCCGGCGTTCCATTTACCAAAGTGCCTTAATTCAGCGTTCTACGTGACCCCTGACCCTCCCAGTCTGACAAGAGAGGAGGAACCAGCTTAATATTAATAAGACAGCGAACTGCGAAGACCAATCTCTCACAGACCAAGCGGGTCTTCGATCAGTCAAGTGTCTTAGGCGATAGATCCCGGGTTCGAATCTCTACGGGGATAGAATATTTTGAAAATTAGTGATGAAAGATCGAGCAATTAATCGTAAGCCAAGCACAGCCTTATGTGTTGGTAACGTTGCCACGATAGGAATGGCTGAAACGGCAAAGACCCTATCGAATGTATTTTACATTAAATTGAATATTGATTAATTGAGCTCGAGCAGATACAGTGTGTATGGAAAATAGGTCGAAAGCTTGATTTTTAGGTTTCGTAGAAAGCCAACCATACACCTAAAATAAATGCAGAATGAATTGAGAACCAAAACATTCCTAAAGATATACTCTTCGTCAAATAATAATGACAAAATAACTTTACTGAATATCTATTGCAATTGTATAGGAACAAATTGCACAACACTGTATGTTACTAATATTAGTATTCGATGAATATATATTAGAAGGGCTTTTCACTAGACAGGTTTCCCTGGCTAGCTACTCAGCAGTCTAACAATTCCACTCCTCTGTACACCTTGAAATGGGTAGGTTGAAAGGCTACCAGTGGACAGAAGGTGGTAAACAAGTTATTACTAAAGTCTTGATTTGGACACTGCCTTAAGAAAGAATGGAGTGGAAAGGGTTGGCTCACATAAATATTACTGGGAAATTTACTTAGACTTAGGGCTAGATTATTCCAGCTGCCATTCCCATTCCCTTCCCTGCCCCTCACATATCGCCATAGCGACACAAGGGGTAGTATTCCTGCAGTGATTAAAAAAAAATCATGAAAGCATGGTTATTATTGAACTATGGCCATTATTGACCAAGTTCTATTTTTTACGAGTGATTTAAACCTGTATACATTTGTACTTGAGTTTATTACATTGAGAAAAAATAAACTTGTAAAATGAGGATTTGCTATTAAAGATTAACAAATTACGTGTACTAAGCTAGTTATTTTCACAGGTACAAAAACTGTTATTGTTCAGAAGCGGACAAAGTATAATAGAGGACTCATCCGAATGGATGCATTGAGCGCATCCAGCATCAAACATTTGGAGAGAGTGAGAAGGAAATAAAGAGAAACAACAACGGTAGACAAATAGCCATTTTATGGCGGCAAAAGATAGAACAGACACGCAGTTAGTATTTTGTAGTCGGTGCCACCTCAACCCCGTGTCACATAAACTCGCTTTTATTTGTTGCATTATGCAAGAAAATAAAAACAAAATTTATCGCCTTACCCGGTGCGAATCAGAAATCGGTGAGTTCAGATTTGGAAGAGGTTGGCTCTTAAAATGGTAAGTGTTCATACCAAAAATTCCGGGTGAATCTGCGACCAACTTGGTCGCTTTAAGGTGAACATAAACTCCGCCGAATGGAAAACATTAGCATATGCAAAGAATTTGCGACACTCTGAACTGGATACCTGGCAAACTTGTCAACAGTGACAAACTGCAAAAGCAATAAAATAAAGAATTTTGAAACGTGAGTTTCGTAGTTCCCTAAAATCGATTTGCGTTTTGCCCTGATCAAACAATCAAAATTGCTAGGCAGAAATAAAATAAGATACGAAATACATGTAGGCTGATCTAAAGATAGCTAACTTCTTTAGCAGGGAGTCAACTACAAGAGTACCTTCACTGCAGGCGCACATAGCGAACAAAACGTATGCAAACAAGTGGTGATATAAAAGCACCCCCTGATGCTGTACCGCATAACACAGCATTTATTCTTCATTCCCGTTCGCGTCAAAGCACGTTCAATGTCTAAACACAACACAATTTAACGAACCTATAGTGCTACAATTTCGAAAGTCGTGCGTTGTTACAAATTAAGATATTAAAATCAAAAAAAAATAACAAATAATTATTAGATACCAAATTTAAATTGTGGAATTAAGAATTAGTAGATTGAAAAAATAAAAAATTTCACAATTAAATAAGGAAATTATAAATGAGGAAATTCTAAATTTTAAGATCATAAATAGGGAAATTCAAAATTAGAAGATAAAAAATCTGGGGATTAAAAATTAGGAGATTGAAAACTACGTGATTAAAAATTAGGAGCGTAGCATTTAAGATAGTAAAAAGATTCATTAAATCACAACAGTTACTTCAATGGCTGTAACTTGAGTCCGACGAAATTGATGCAAAACATTTTGTCTAGACTTTTGAATTGGTGGAGAAACTATCAAGTCGTCCGTGATTCGCTGCCCAAAGTTGGACGCTCATCACACAAATTACAATTAATTACGCGAAGAGCATTTCGGCTCGTTATTCAATTGGTTCACCCACCAGGACGTAATACCACGTCCCTCTCCCACACATCACCACAGCCCGCTCGCCTTTAGCTGCTCCAACGGTTCTATTTAGCATAATAGGGCATTGTGATAAAAGATGCGCGCGTAAAACGTGTAAAGAAAATTTCAAAACCGACATGTGACAAGAAAACAATTTATGTCATGCGCGCGCGCGAAGCAACGCACGCCATCGCGAGACATAGCTCATCCGAAGCATCTCTCCTTACAACCAACCATCAACAGTGAATGTATGCAACAACTTTGGCGCGTCTGCGTGCGTGCGTACAAGGTGTGACATGAAAGTTCGGTGAAATTAATCTGTAACATCCATAGCAGAGGATACCAGAGGATGCGACATGGTGCCTTTTGTTGGTTGATGTGTCTCCTAATTTGTCCCAACGTTTCAATCGTCTGATAGTAACGAAGACAACTACACCCAAGAACATCCGGGTTATCGAGGAGTAGATGCAATTGATCCAAATTTTTGTTAAAGACAAAAAATGTTGTGGTGAACCGTTCTGTTTTGTTACAAATTGGGCAAAACGGTAAAAGAGACACATGGAATGTTGGAACAAGTTTACGGAAATATTGCAGTAAAGCGATAGTGTGTAGCGAGTGGTTGTCGTTCACCATCATGACACCGCTGTCGTGATGGTGAAGAGTCATTTAGAGGATGAGGCCCGTTCTGGAAGGCCCTTGACAAAGCAGAAACCTTCAAACAATCGAGCCCGTGCGACAGCTGATAGCAAATGATCGTCGACTGACCGTTTAATTGTATATGAAATGGCAATTAACTGCGAAATGGTACGTATCATCCTGCATAAAGATTGATGTTCACTTGTGTGTAGCTATCGGTTGATTGCTAGCAGATAGATGATTGACCTGTTGGGACCGAATCAGGAGACACATCAAACAACAAAAGGTACGATGCCGCATCCTCTGGTATCCTCAGCTATGACAGATAGACTTATTCACCAAACTTTATCGTCACACCTTGTATGTGCGTTGGCGGCTGCCGTTTAAAGAGAAAGAGAGTTCGCATTCCTTTTCGCCTGTTCCTTTTTCGCCGAAAACTACTTGTTCCGCCAGAAGAGAGACCATCCACCCCGCAGCATCCTCTCTCGGCAGGAACGCGCTCTTTCGCGCTCCGCAACTGCAGATGGACCGCTCCGGAGCGGGTGGAGCCGCCGTGGCGTGATGGCGCAGCATGGGTATACATTTCCGCGCGATGCTGAGGGCTAACCTCATGAGATCTGAAGAATCCCAATAAACATCTATTATCGATAAATGACAAGCTGTTATGTAAGACAGTCTGGATTCTACAGAAAACTGTGCTCTCTAACAGGCATTACTTTTTATCAAACGATTTTTGTACTCTGCTTAGAGTTGTAAACAAACGTTGTGATCACAAAATTTCCTCAGAGGGAAACATGGTTATTTAACATAAGCTAAGCGTCCCGACTAAGAATTTGCTTTCCTTTCGAATGAAAATCGCGTGTATGGACTTCTCTCACCGGAAAAATTCCGAAAGACTGACTAGAAAACCATTTTCCTGTTGAATGAGTTAAACATGAAAACCAACTTGGAACACAAAAACTCCTACCACATTGGTTTTTATATTTATTTATTTATTTTCAATTTTTTTTTATAAATCACCGCAGCGCTATTCACTACAGGATTACTACCCCTCGTGTCGCTATGGCGATATGTGAGGGGCAGGGAAGGGAAATTGCAAATGGTATAGCCAGGCTGCAGGCCCACCCCTAAGCTCTGGACTTTCTAAAGGAAGTTCAAGGGTGACACCAGCTCGCCTCAGCCTGGAATCTAACTTATTGCCATGAACAAAAGAACAACTACATACAAATTGTATGAGCATATAATAGGAAGGTGAATTAAAATTATATCACAAATAAGACATAATACCCCAAGATCAAATTAAGAAAATGGTAAATATTTTGTCAAGAAAAATTTCCTGAGAAACACTAATCGCAATCTCAGTGGCCAAAACCAAAAATGGGGTTATCACAGTGCACAATATTTTTGAAAATTGCAAGTAATGCAAAGTAAAAGATAAAGCACGAATTCAAAAATTAAAAAAATTGATCAACTATAAGTTAGAAAAGAACGCGCGCAGTGCAAACCTTTTTAAAATTGTAAACTAATTTAAAAAAAAAAGAACATGTACACAGAGTAATTGAAAAAAATAAATTTCGTTCAGAATTTTTTTTTTACTTCTTCCCTGATTTTTCCACGATAGCACACTTTATTTTGGACGATTTTCTCTGACTTTCCCTAATCAAAATCCCTTTCCCTGACGTTCCATGTCAGTATGAACCATGTTGTGTTTCGCAGAAAGCCTAAAGTGGTGGTCACAGGAGGCTAACAGAAATTGCGAGTGAAGCCGAGAAAACGGGCTCGCCATCCCGGGCACCGTTCTCGTCCTAGTCCCGCGTCTGCCGCTCCTCGTCGCCGCCGCACCAACACCCAGAGAGAGCTGCCGGCACGCGCGTTTACGCTCGCGCTTTCTCCTCGTTATAGTTCCGCGGAACCACCACTACCACCGCCACGCGCGTTACCCGATGCAGCGGTAGCGCCACATCGCGCCGCGGCAGAAACGTAGCAGTCGATCTCGGGTGGAAAAAGCGCTCCACGCGCTCGCCCCGGCTCGCACACTATCTCGCGTCTCGCCACATCTGCAGTCCGACAGAAGCACGCTCGACAGCGAGACTCCATCCCCACACTACTTACAAGACAAAGATTTTCGTCGTATCAACCCAATTGACGCTCGGCGTTTTCGGAATTCCTCGGCAACTGAATGCCAGTTTCCCGGCGTGTTTTCCCATCACACCCTCTTGCATCAACACCGCAACCAATCAAAATTGTGGTCAGTTGGACCCGGTCATTCCCTAATTAACCAATCGTGATGGACCTCTAGAACCAAGTGAGGCATCTAACACCCGGGTGTCAACTTCACTGGCGGCTGCATCTCAATTTGGTAAAAAGCGTGTTCTTTTTCGCGCGCGCCGTTGGGTCCACTAACGACGTAATCACCGTGAGGGGTTTTCCTACTTCTCACACCGCGCGTTTCCCCCGTGAGTGACTAGCCGGTCGAGGAGTCACTTTCCGCGGCATCGACCTCCGATAAAATCACGTACTATCACCGTTGTGACGGATAACTGAAACGCTGAACGGGGAAATCCAGTTCTCGGTCGTATTAGACAGAACGGGCGAAAGTTCGATTCGAGAGAGAAAGAGATTGTCGAACATCGGAATTTCAGGAATGTCTTTTTCTTAAACAAATCCGCGTCTAAGGAATCTTTCTAAGCTCGTCGTGTTTCTGTTCAACGTCGTCCGTGTTTGTGTGCGTGCATGAATAGAATCGGGGATGCGTTACGACAACGTGTGATTTGTGTATAAAAACGACGTCTATTTGTGTTCGGGCTGTGTTTGTGTGTGTGTGTGTGTGTAGAAAAAGTGATCGAAACGTCAACATCAACAACCACTGCAGAGCAACTTTTTTTTATCTCTCTCGCTCTCCTCCCCGTGCGGCGAGAAAAATAGAAAAAAAAAGAAGAAAAAAAATGTTTTTTTGAGAGATGGATTTACTGTTATCTGCTTTGTGAGAGCTTCGTCTAGGCACAGTCACGGAACATTGGTGAAATTCAACTTTTGGATTGTGGTTCTTAGCAGAAAAAAAAACGTCAGTCGCGTATCCCTAATCTGCGATTGGCTAAGCCAGGACAGCCAATTCTGAAAAGTGGATAATGCGGCTTCTATGTGGTGGCTGTGGTATTTTTGAAGAGCGGGGGAAGCTTATGGAAATATGCTGGCGACCTCAAAATGTTGTAATAGTTCGAAAGGAGTCCCCAGCCTTTGTGACCGAACAAAGGGCTTTTGTGTAGCGGTCGACGTTGACGATGAACACACCGGTGGAAAGATGACGTCAAGTTTGTGAGCGTCAAATCGAATCCACCCCCCAAACCGTGTCGTATTTCGTGCAACCATTTCACATATAAGTCACGTTTATAGTCTGGAAAGACGAATTAACTAAAATAAATCGATCGAGATAAAAACATCGCACTGCTCAAAAACCGACTTTGAAAAAAAAAATCGGATAAAACAGTGATTTTTGACAGTGAACTGATTTTGAAAAAAAAAATCGGACAAACAAATCGATAACTGATTTTTTTAAAATCGGATAAAACAGATCAATAGCTGATTTCGAAATCCTACAATCGAATAAAGAATTCACGTGACAACGAGACACGGAAATATAAAACTTCTTGTCAAGAAAATGCTTCAGAAAATCGTAAACGTCGGCAAAGTTTACAAACGACTGAAACGATTTATCCGATACCGCTGCTAACAACAAAATAGAAAAATATATAAAATACGTCACCATGACAGCTCGTGTATCACGTGATCAATTCTCGTTTACCAGCATCTGAAATTCTTGTTAACGCACGTGCACAAGAATCGTCCAATCAGTAACGTTTACCGTCGCGTTTGGAATTCCACGATTGTCGCGCATACCAGCACGTGTCCCCATTTCTCCATAATACGTCGCAGCACATCAGAGAGACGAATCGGGATATTCTTTTTTTTATATATATATTCCGACGGCCCAGATTTTTCTCCTTCTCCTATCCGATTTATCGCCAGCCAGCTCTCGCCACCGCCGGAAAAACAAGGTAAGGACCCGGGCGTCGGCAGAATCGATATATAAATATTTCTGGCACGGGGCGCGCTCTCCTAAATGATTTCATTTCGTGTCTAGATGACCGCTCATTATATTTTGCGGCCTAGTCGGCGCCTACGCTCCCTATACTTAGCCCGACCAAACCCGCCCACCGTCTGCATTGCTTTTTAAAGCGCATTAACCCGGAAAATCGTTTTAGATTCGGACTGCCATGCACCCGGTATATAGACTCGCGTATAAGTGCTGAATAACGACAGCGTCTATTCAGTAGTAGTAAAGAAGTGGATTTTTCGGGGAGGTTCCATTTTTTTTCTAGCGATTGTCGCACGGCACGCCTGCCGAACTGAATAGCGCCGCGCTTCCATTGTGCAGGTTGCGATGAACGACAGCGTTTTATGCAGCGACGCCTTCTAATTTTACTTTGTTACGATTCGGTATCGGGGGAAATTTAGAGAATCGATACGAGAAATGGATTATGTTTTGTTCAATTTGCTAGAGGAAAGACGAAGAAGTCGTTAGTATTTTGCCCAGCGAACGATAAATAAGTGAATAATTCATCTAATAATAATAAATTTAAATTGGTCATTGGTAAAAATAGTTTCATAATGGCAGGGATTCGAAGTAAGCCACTCTGCTAGTCATCCTTGGCTGCACTGGAAACCCCTTTTAAATCAGTCAAACTTGCTGCTATCCTAAATCCATATTTCTTAAGGATTTGGTCTATCTACCTCGGCTTTGGCTACTTGTTAGCAGAGTTTTTCAGCAAATCAAAAACAAAAAAAAAAATCACTCTGACAGAAAAATTATTTAATCCTAATTGGTTGGCAAAATCTTTCAGGCAACACTGCTGGGAAATGACGAGTGATGAATTCGCCAAATTCATTTAAAATATTACCACGAACGTATGTATAGAGACCAATTAATCTCTCAATTGAAGTATGCGTTTATCAAACTTGATAAAAACAATTAGCAGCATCCATACACGGTTAATTTGCTCAAAAGAACACGCAAAAATTGTATTATTAATAAAAATGTTAGACTTATTATTGGTAAAAACGTTACAATTATGATTAAAAAAGACAGGGGACCCAGACATACACATACTACATAATTCACCATCCAAAACCAAAAAGTATCCACATAGTCTGCGACACGCTTGAACTTGCCAATAAATCAACGCTTGATGCCGAGCGAAAACCACTCCAACAATAAATACCACCTAAGCCATCATACATGACCGGCGGATGTAGAATTCTTTTACTCATCGAAGGATTAGTACATTTCCACTCTTTCCCTTTCTCTCTCAGCTGATCAACCTTGCAAGCAAGCGCGTGCTGGCTTTTCGACCCCTTCCAATCGATCCAAACGTCTTTGTCTAATGCCGTAGCCCCAGGTTTAAAATCCTATAGATCAAAACCGGAGTTCACTGATCTTGGGACTACCAATCCCCCAACCAGTACGAGCGAAGAAGCCTCTCGCCATAGCGTAATATTGTTGTATAAATATATTTCTGGGCGAAAGACGGCAACCCCAACCTTTACGTCAATTGCTTGTCGCTTCGAAGTAATGCCAGTTTTCGCAATCTATTCCGCTATATATTCCAGCGTCTACTACCCAGCCGAACGCAGTCGACCTTATCGGCCTCTGGCGGGGTTTGATTTAATTAGCGAGAGATGGCAACGACTTGGGAAGTCTATATTGGCGAGGGCCCGTCGCCTACGAAGACTACAACTCGGGTAACTCCGGTACACGCTACCAATGTTACGTTAAGATAAGCACGTGCTATAGCTTTCGGTGGCAGCCTACTTGAGTTATGAGTAATCCCGTTAAATATTACAGCAGTCGGACAAAATGGCGGCAATGTGGATTGCATTATTGCTTGAGTAAGTCTAATGCCTCACTAAGATAAAGAATTATGTACGCTGAACTGTGACAGTAGACAGTGTTCGCCTCGTCATTTGGCTGGTTGCGGATGGCCGCCAGATGTGGTTGCGGATGTTTGTAATAGTTAACCGCGAAGGTGATTAAGGCCCGCTAGGAGTAGTGGAATATTTCCAAAATTTATCAGATCATCGATCCGTCAGAACTAAATCCATTGAATCGATCAATATAATTTAATTCCATTATTCAACAAATCTACACAGGAAAAAAAGCTAAGTAAGCGACGGTTTCAAGGTTCGATTCCCGGCGCGGGCTCTCGTTTATTCAATATGTAATGACGAAAATGTGTCCCTCAAACATTGCCTTGGCAACACGAAGGGCATCAAATCTCCTCCAGTGCTATTCACTACAGCAATTACTCAAAAATTGAATTGCTAAATCAAATTTCAACAGCAAAATATTAACATTCCAATGAAAGATTTGTGGTGAAAATATTATTAAAAAAATTGTTAAGTGTTTTAAAAAACCCATACACTGCAAGGAAATTTAACAGTTTGTTGTTATTTTTTAAAATATCTACAGATATGCATATTTTATTAACTTGAAGAACTGACCCAAAAAGTATGTCTTGTTACTCAAAAATAAGGACAATATATTAACGAATCCCTTAATTTTCAATTTTGTTGAGTGGCCTTACAATAAACGCATAACAACCGTTCATCGGAGCTCCAAAGAAATTTCAGCCGTTGATTACCTCCCCAACTTCGCAATTATTCCGTCCAACCCCAGCCACGATAATAACATTAAACCACATTTCCGCCATTGCAAATCGGGTAGGTCGGCCACTCAGTGAGCGCCGAGCCTGATTCGGCCGGCGCGCGTGCCAATTTGTGGCCATGTGGGCGACACCGCAGAGTCGGGCGCGGCCGAATCCATCGGCTCCATCGGCCTCTCACCAATGCGTTTGTTGGTTCTACGGTTTAGCGCCCGCGACTCGGAATACTGGAGCCGAGGTTATAAAACATTCCATGGGTCAACCGTGCGCTCGATCCTCTCTATACTAAGGTGCTGCGTCCGACTGTCGAATAGCAAATGGATCTAATACCACATCCGCAGGAGACCCCGTATCCCCATTCATGCACATGTATTATGTCAATTATAATTGCAATTAATACCGGCAAGCAATCGTCGCTCAACATAAGAAAAAAATCGTAATAATTCGGAGCATGATTATTGAAATGGTTATGATCATGATTATTCATTGATTATTTGATCATGATAATCGATTAAGATCATTGAAATCTAGAACGCGACGAAGTCGAATGTCTACCGAATTGCTGATCCTATAACGCGCGCCCAGGTGGATCCTTGACAAACGGAATACGATTAAAAATTATTTCGACATTTATCATGCCGACTTTAACAAACTAAAACTAGATAAGGGTCGGCCCCCCAGTGGGTCAGTAGATATGGTCACAGTCTACTGAACGGGTTGTCCCTCATTAACACTGCACCGAAACTTGCTTTCCTTTTCGTTTTCAACAGACGAAGTTAACGGAACAAATTCCCCGACACTGAAAGGTCATCTCTCCCGTTGACCGCCAGGTGGACACACCTGTGTCTTCGCGAAATATGACAACGCTCGCTCACCGCGCGAGGCTCCTCTTTTCCTCTTCCGCCACCCGACCATCCCTATTATGAATGCAGATGCGCTAATTTAACTTGCACAGTGATAATTAGGCCGGACACAAGAGCGGGGAGAACCTATCGACGTCACACCGGTGAGACCTCTGACCATGCCACGGTCACCGATACCAAGCTGGCTAATATTTCTGTCCGCACATATCGATCAGGAGACATGGTGGGTGGTGCAGGAGAAGGAGAAGCGGGAGGACTTGTACGTCGCCCACTGACCACTCACGAGCAGAGCTACTATATTGGGCCGATCAAACCCTGTCTGACCAGAACCACCAACGGAAAGTGCATTAAAATAATATGTAATTAACATTACAAAAGACCAGAGCCCAGTTTCCACCAGTTTTCGGTGTTGGGAACGTTTTTTTTAACAGGAACACGTTTTTTTTCAACAGGAACACGTTTCTTTTCAACAGGAACACGTTTCTTTTCAACAGGAATACATTCCTGATTCTCGTTCCTCCGTATATAAAATAACAGGACGTTTCTCGTTCGTGCAGAAAAGGAAAGGAACGATGACGTTCTTCGTTCCAATTCCAAAGAAACGTGGACGTTCCTCGTTCCTTCAATTTAAAAATAAACAAACAAAAAAATTGTGTTCGGTGTGGCAGTCATTTGATTTTTTAACGCAATTTTCGATTAAAACAGAGCTGCGACGGGTCGCACTGAAACAGTTGAAAGGAAATACTTAGCAAGATATCGGAATATAAAAAAAATTGGCAATCTTAACTTGGCCATCTTTAATCATTTCTACTCGTATTTTGCTTTTAAAAACCATTTAAGAAATAAATTCCGCGTACAAAGCGTATTGGCTTAGCGAAAAGGCGATACAGCAGATGGTCAACGCTATTTGCAGAGTCCATTCACACTAATCCGCTCTGTACGAGATGAATATTTTAAAGCCGGATAAAACGCCTACCATCCTCACCTGCAGTGAACATTTCCCGTGCACCAATTACAATTACAATATTTACCCACAAGCAGCCCCTTTTAGGGGGGCCAATGGCGGGGGTCAAAGACCAGTTAAGGACAAAGATGGTTAGTGCGCGCTTACAAGCGACGACGGGACGATGAAGGCGGCATTTGCGTACAAGTGTTTACTCGTAAGGTTGCAAAGAAAAAACCTTGTTGATCTTCTAGCACTGTAGCCGTTGGATGTTAAAAAATTTTCAGGAATCGACTCAGTTCGGAAGGGTCAATGTGAAATCGACGCCGAATGCCGGCACGTTAGCAAATCGTGTATCCGAAGCGCTACAGAGGCGCTGTTAGCAAATGGATTCGCGGCCGATAGTGGCGGATCACCAGCCGATACCACCGCACGTGCTCCTTCACTGTCTCATACTCTAATCGACCGACCATCGTTCTCATGCTCCGATTTCTCACCATGCTGCTGAAACCGGGCGGACCAGCTCCAACGGAGAGCGATAAGTTTATTTTCGTTTTCGTTTTTATTTTTTTAAATATTTGACGTGAACACGTCGAAATGCGCGGTATACAGGTTCAGAAACTTTCCGCCATCTTGAATTTACGGAAGTCTTCCTCCTCACCAACGGAAGTCGGCCATATTAGACACTCCACCTTGACATTTACTTATTCCACTCGCTCATTTTCTAACTTCTTATACCGATGTCGGCCACAAGTGGCTCAGTGGGTATGGTCAAAGTCTACTGAGCGGGTGGTCCCGGGTTCGATTCCTGGCGCAGGCTTTCGCTTATTCGATCCTGGGGTACTGGAATGTGCCCCTCATATATTGCCATAGCGACACGAGGGATACAATAACATCCTGTAGTGCTATTCACTATAGTGAAAAATAATAATAATAATAAAATATCATGCGGGTAGCCTTGCGCGCATATCGATAGTCTTTCCAATGTCGCCTATCGATAGCCTTGCAACAAAAAATCGACTTCCCTTTATCGATAACTTTTGGACTGAAGAGCGATAAAACAAGCGACTTACCCTTCTTGCCTCGGAGATGCACTACGTTTTAGACCATCCAAAGAACTCCGAACGTCTCGTTCGGATATTGAACCCGGGAACAGTAGTCCAACACACTTGCCACTATGCCACACGGCACGTTTAAACAACCCGGCACCTTTAAGAATGCTCGACGAGGTCCGAGCGAGCCAATACAAAAGCAAACCAAGCCCCCGTTTGTTCTTAGCCTGGGAGTTGGGGAGGAAAGAGGCAAACAACAAGGTCAATAATTGACCAACGTTTCTCCCCAACGCGTCAATCCACAGCATGGGGAAACGAAACACGCGCAGATTCGGGTACACACGCTGCACGTGTTACGCCGCGCACCCGGTTATTAAAGCACGTGCAATTTGGTGTTTTCGACGAGCAGCTGCGATGACCAGCGCATCTTTCCGCGCGCGGCTAAAAATAGACGAGCAAGACCGGGAGAGCCTAAAATTCGGCGTCATAAACTATTAATGCATTCATAACCAACCAACGCGGCTCAGAACGGCGAAAATTTCGATCGCCCCGTTATCTTTGAATAACGATTGACTCTTTTATGCACGCGGGAAATCGCCTGTACGAACGTGACGGCAATAGTTGGCTATTCGCGTATCGATAATAGCGATGCGAAATCGGTCATTTGTTTGGCCCGCGCGCCATCATTATTAATATTGACACGCGGCAGTTGTAAAATATTCCAAAATAATCAACGTTGCGCTTTCCAGTGGCAGCATCAATAATTTATTATTAGCAAAAACCGAATTGGGTACCTACAACACTAATGGCAACACCAAAGGTACAATCTCCATTAGATTACCTTGAGGTGCAGTGAACTTTAAAAAAAAACGCAGGAATACGCACTGTTCAGCTTTAAGACGGCATTTCACTAGGCGAATAATCGCGGCGAATGCAGCTGAAGCGCGCAAATTGCAGCAAGAGTACAGCAACTAGGCGGCA
>JAUJYS010002687.1:0-14299 GCA_033995665.1 Melogona broelemanni | reverse complement strand
CCACAGGATCGAATAAACGAAAGCCTGCGCCGGGAATCAAACCCGGGACCACCCGCTTAGTAGACTGTGACCATATCTACTGAGCCACGGGAGTCGAACTTGAAACATAGTTTCCGTCATTTTGTATCCACAAATTTTTGTGCGCACAAAATCCTGAGTGCGCAGTTGCAACGCTTCTGTCAGGCAAAGGCCACGCTGTGACGTCACGATAGTAGCAATCTTGAAGTGAAGCCATCGAAAGTACTGCTTGTGCTCGGACTGGTTTAACCGCTAGTTCAATAATATTTTTCAATTCAAATCGTATCACAAATATTTTAGAAATGTACGGTTTCGAACTTAATTGTACTGAGCCATTTGACTACTTGAACTTTCAAATTTTGTTTGTTTACTTTCCGCAGATGCAGCCTCCTCACAACGTTATACCGACGACAAGATCTAATGGATGGAATCAGGACAAAATATTTCAACAGCACTTGTGGGCTTATGTCGGCCCGTGTACAAATCTAACGATGTCTTTAAACGACGCTGACAGACGAAACTAGTCAAGTGTCCGCTAGCTTCGAAAATGTCTTGAGCGCAAACTTTGAGTATTTCGTGTGTGGCCTGGTTACACAAACCCGAGATTGGTCCATGTCCTGCCCATGCATCTCTTTCCATGTAGTCCTAAAGTTCTTCCCTCATGAGCCCACATATTCACACGGGCATTTTTATCGACTCTCGGTCACTCTGAGCGTGTATGTTTACAGTATGTGCACCAGACCGGAATATTTTATTTTTTCTGGCACACTTTTGGTTTAGTGTTTTACCACCAGGCGGCACTGCATTTTTCTGTGTTGACCCTTGCCTGGTCATGTGATATTTATAGTATGTATGATTTATCTATAAATACTGAACCCCAGTCCTTTACAAATCATTCACTCACCTATCTGGAAGAGGATAGAGTTGATGTTGATGTTGGTACTATGTGCTACAGATACTGATGCTCTGTTCGGTTTTAATATGCTGGTAAATATTGTTGTATTTGCTTGGCTTTTTGTTTTGCCATAAGAGATAAATACTTTACATTTGACCTTTAGTTTTTTCAACCAATTTATAAAATCTTCGGACTGCAAATCTCGACGCAAACAAGACAACAAGAAGAAAAAAAACGTAATGCGCGTAAGCAAAATGTCTATGATTTCAAATTGTTCAATTTTTAAAGGAAATTGTAAATTTCGGCCAAGATGGAAGTCCTTGTCATCGCCAAACAGTTGACAGTTTCAGACTGACAGCTTCTAACAGTTGTCGACAGTCCCCGTTATAACATTAATATCTCAATATTTTTCATGGGCATGTGCATTGTTTAAAAAAATCTATAATCCCCGTGACCATACCGCATTACGGCACTATTATTAAAGCACTAGTTACTGAACGTACAAAATAGCGGTAATCAAACTTTCTCATTCCTCGTGATGCTCCCCAACCTATTCAAATATTCCCAAAAGCCAGCGCAGTGACATTCCTAAAAAAGGGGTCCCAGTGGGATACATGTGGACTTGGCAAAATGGTTGCATCGGCATCGCCGCGCCGCAGCAACGTCTTCGGATTGGACAAGGAAAATCAATCGCCAAAGAAGTTCGATGAGAGGCCGTCCCAATTTAATCCAAAGTTGCTGCAGGGGGAAGAACGGCGCGCCTGATCTCTCGTGTTACAAATGGTGAAAGCATGTTCAACCCACGGGCGTCACTGTACACCTGCAAATATCGATTTCGGCTCCTTTTGCCTAGCGCCATTGCCAGTGAGACTGCCGCCCTGGGCAACTAGTAAACATTTTGCCATAGTCCACTTTCCTCTCCCTCTTCTTCAAAATGCTTCATAGAAAGGAATATGCTAAATACTCGAATGTATCTATGCTGCATCTACACAAAATACATTTACCTGTACAAATACTTCATTAAATAATTTATTCAGTTCACAGCTCATGAAGGGCTCATGAAGTACTGTACATTAGTTACATTTTTATATGTAAAATGAATGACTCAACAGTAAATAAATCATGAAGTACTAAATATTAGTTATATTTTTATATTTAAAATGAGTTCAGCTATTACATGAAATATTATTTCATCAGAAATGTAATTTAATAATTTTAGGTTTCCTTAATCCACCTCGGACATACGTGTTATAAAACCGGAAAACGAGGTAAGTTTCTTGGCGCTCGCTTAAACCCAATCATTCGCTGTAGATCAAGCGTACGATATGACAGTGTGACCGGCTACCGCGTCACTCTTATATGGTCAATATCCACTCTGCAAACAGAATATCTGAGAAGCCGCCGCACACACACACACGATGATGCCCGGAACAGTAAACAACGCACCCAATTATGGTGACAATGGAAGCCGCCTAAACAATGCGCGCGCACGTAACAAGACGTCTGATAGTTGTTTGCAGACAATCTCTCTCGAAACTATCAGTACTAGTAGATGGCCGAGCTCGGGAGAGTTTTCGTAAGTACGTTGCTTACGTCGTCGTGTTATGAAGTCGATCAACAATTTTATAATAATTTCTTAAATACTTGATCACATTTTTTATTTTATTTTTGGTAATAAAACACATATTGAAAATACGGTAGTTAAAAATATCATTTTCAAATGGATTAAATTTAGGAGCCGTTGGATTGCAGTAGCCTAAATATTACCTCTGGTCGAGAAAGAATTTTATATTTAGGCTAGTTAAAAATGTACAGAGAAATAAATGCTGTATCATTTTTTTTATATGAATGCAAAATTAAAAATTTTATAATAATTTCCTAAATACGTAAGCATATTTTTTTTATTTGGGTAAAAACCATTTTGAAAATACTGTCAAATGTCCAAATAAATAAATGTTCTTTAATTTTTTCTAACATGATTAGAAAATGATTTCGATTAAAGGAAATTCGTATTGTTCGGCAATCCTTTTATTGTTAGAAGTAGTAATTTTAGCAATCCGTCTGTTATAATTTTTTTGATAGAAATGACGTAAAATATTGTACCGATGAATTGAAACATTTTTCGGAATTTAAATTTTCAGAACAAGACTTGTATGGCATTTACTCGACAGAACAGCTTCAAATTGTACAACTCCGTAAGTAACACATGTCAGCGACACAGACGTAGATGAAGAGATTTCGCCAACTTTCAACTAAAGCATCGAGCTTAGAAGAACGCCGAGGGACATTGGAACACCGGCCTGTTCTGACACCACGTCAGCGTTCGTTTGGACATGCACGGCTGCGCACAGCGAGCCACATCCGGTCCACGAATCCCCGGATCAATGGCCCATGATGAAGCAGGAGACTTCTGACACTTGGCTTAACACGTGATATCGCCTGAAACGTCAGCGAAGTCTTCCACCCCCCCCCCCCCCAAATCAAGGGGTTGCTTTTCGGGTATAACTGCATCTAAAGGTCATAACATCGACTAAGTGCAATGCAGGCAAAGCATCAGGGGGTGCTTTTCCGCTAGACTTGAATCTGATGGCGAACCATTTAGAAGATACTGTTGGTAAGTTACAGAAAAATGGAATTGTAATATTGGCTGTCGGTTAATGATAATACCCTACATGTACCAGTAGTTGTCGTTTTGACCCAAAATTGAATACATCTAATGGCATTGCTAATTGACAATCAATTTAATGATAGAGAACATACTTGGTCATCGTTAATTGTGTTGTTGGTTACTTCAGCGGAACGATTCTATCGCTTGAGCAGATTACTCCAATCGGATAGATTTGATCCTTGTATCTCGTTTGCTTTCGCCTGGAGCTAATTACGCAACAACGCATTCTGCTGCCAAACCCATCTTTCACGAGGCGAGATCAAAGCGTCGTAAGGTTAGAGTTCGAGATGAAGCAACTCGCCGACGGCCTCCCATATACGTGTATACGTCTATTTCTTCTTTAGCACTTGTGTTAATGATTCAGTATAAGAAATTTGTATCAGCCATAAAAGGTCTACTGTTTCATTAATTTTGTGTTGATTGCACTACAGCGTTTCAAGGGCCGTGATACATCAGCCATGTCTATTTCTTCAGAGAATTTGTTTTAAAAATACACATTCAAGAATTACGATAAAATAATGATTACCATCAAAAACGATTCATGTTGGCCTCTCAGAAAAACCAGAAAGATAACCGGTTTAGGCAGATAGGACAATCTTGAGTCACATCAATCGGTCAAATCATTTCAACGACGCCTAGTTTTAGAGCCCTAAATTTCTTTGGAGGAGAGGGTTGTGCGTAAATTGTATCAGCAATAGCATTATCAGCTAGAAAACATTAAAAGTAGGGGGGAGACACTGCTGTCCTCAATGGAGGGTTTTGGACCATCGCCGTGGAACCTCGACACACGTGCGCTCGAATGCCGGACGCGCCCGTTGACATAGTACGGTGTTCTGTGGATCCGAGATGGCGGTCCGCTTCGCGTGGTCACGATTGAATGACAACATCAAAATACCATTAGCCGACATCTTGAGCGGAAGCAGTGAGCACACGCCGCGCCTCAGCTGGGGTAAACCGATCCGTCCATGTCACGTGGGTGGGGTGATGACGGAGAGCGCCTCGGAGCGTCTCTGAGCGCCTTCCAGCGGATGTTACTGATGGGCTACGCCTATCTGTAATGGTGTGAACTTTGATATGTAATCATTATACTCCTACATATGATCGAGTGGGCTATTAAATATGTCGTTCCAAGACCCATGTCTATTGTGAACGTAGAAATTAGGCAACAATTTTTTTTTTCCTTGGCGTTCACCACCTATAAGCGTCGTCATAGAGTCCATGTCATGTTCTGTTATTTCCATTATTTTAAGGAGCCTCAACTTCAAGTTTTAGTTAGAAGTAAAATAGTCTGCTTTTACGCACATACATTTCCCCCGAACCAAACCTTCCATATTACATAAGTGATTCGTGTTCTACTGTGCAAACTTATTTCATAATCTTACTGAAAGCATGATGTCAAATTCGGCATGTGAAATATATCGATTTGAGAAACAACATATTTCCTAAAATTTGGGATATATCCCGACGCTTTCAAGAAATCTCGTCGTAATTTATCGAACCACCGAACTATATTAAATTTGCATGACCTATCGCAAAACTTACCGGTATCTATGCAGAAGAGGGGGAAAAAATGATAGCAAAATTTCCCTACAACACCGTGGTTTTAGCGAATTAAGTCTACGCTGCGGTTATTGGAGCATCATCGTTCATTCTCCCTCCGCTACTTTTACAGCGGAAAGCATAAACTTTATCTTTATCGAGCCTCAAATTAACCCCTGTACGTCGAGCGATATACAAGAAAATCCGTGTACACCCGCGGGTATGCTTCGTCCTTACCGATACAAGTACAGGGTATGAGCTTGTAATTAGGCAATGTACACGTAGTGCCCGAGGTGGAACAATTTTTACTTAGCTATACCATTTGATGGATGTCACGTCGTTCCAAATATACAGTGTAGCACTTTGGAACACACGGTAGGGTTTCAAGACGTTAACCGTTATTATTAAGAGATTAGGAACTTGAGAATTGCACTTGAGCATAGAAAATATTTAAAAATGTATTTCTGTTACACATATATTTTTTATTTTCCTTGCTTATAGTACCTGTACAGCGCATGGCTAATTAGCACGATCTGAAACCTAAAATTTAAAACCTTAAATAATAGTCAAAGGGCGTAATTTGAGAGAGGTACCGGTGGCTTAGTGGTTAGGTTGTTCGCCTATTGTGCCCATAATCGCGGGTTCAATTCCCGACAGAGTTTTTGCATAATTTTTCGGCCGATACAACGGGCGGTCCGTACAAACGCCTTCCTTAGGAATGGAAAAAACGTCGTGGAACCCGTGCCTGTAGGTAGTTAGGGACACGTTAAAGATCACTACCTAGGTCAGAAAAACCATCCCTAACTAGGCCAAATTTTAAGTTCGCCACATTGTGTTTCTAAAAATGGCAAAAATGGAACATATTCGTCCTTGATTGGTCATTTGACCTCCGTCATAGGTCTCTTCGCCGTAGGCTGACGCGGTAGACATTGTAATCACCTACGACACTCGTAGCGCTATGTGAATGAACTAACCTTGCCTACGCTAAGGTGGCTGGGAAATCGAGGACCCTATACAGTTGAGCGTCAACTCGAGTGTGCAACGTAATTAATAGAAAAAGAGGGTTTCGTTTTCGCGATCCCATGCTTAACTCGATATTACCATACGGGCGTGGTACAACTTGATAAATGTGTCGACTTCGTTTTGCATCAACTCGATAGGATGGGTGGGGGGGGCGGGGCGGGGGGAAATAGATAGAGAGATGGCGCTTCGTTCGCATATCCAGAACATGCAGACGCGCGCCACTCGACAAGCTGTGAAGTTTGGCAGAAGCGATGACGTCTTCAGCATCCGGTGAGCTTGACGCCTTTACGAACCGCCATGATATAGACGGGAGAAGCTAATGTCGAAGAGTCAAAGCCGCACACTTCACCGTTCCGAAGAAAAAGGCTTAATTGCAACATCTCGATCAACGTCGAGCACCCTTCGTCCTAATTTCGTGTCTCGTCGCAGTCAAGAAACGAGATTCGAGAAGTCAAAAAGCGCAGAAGCACAGCTATGGTCGGATTAAAAGTTAACCAGAAAGTAAATGTTCGGTGAAAGCTTGGGATTCGACAGGTACAGGGAATTTTCTTGTGCGTGTGTCTGTCGTACCTGTCGTACCTGCCGCATCTGTCAAGGAGAGTCTCTTAGAGTTACTCTGACGAGCAGTAGTATTACACTGATTCGCTCAAGTCGCAGTATTTTGTTAATCGGTCGAAGGGTTACTTTTGAAAATTTCCTTCTTCAATACAGATCTGTAGTGTTTAAAAATGCATAGAAAGCCCTACACAACACCAAAATGAATTAGTTACTATTAATTCGGCCCAGCTGAAAACTTCAACCAACTTAATTTTAATTTTCCAATTCTTACTGTTGTAAAGTGTAATCATATCGAAGGTAGCCACAGACTTATTGAGATCACACTTGAATAGTAAACAAAATGCTAAGAGATACTAACATATTTTATTTTTCAGCAAAATGATGTCAATTTCGTTTCAATTATAATTTTTTAATGAATAGCTTGCAATGAATGAAATGAATCAATAGTGACAGGCCATCAGTAGTATAAAAATAATGTGCTCAGTCCCAAATAGTTCTACCGATAATGGCAAAGATTCACTTCACAGTAAATGTTATTGCACTTTTTAAACATATCAGACATCCCAAATGCCCGCAAAACAATGAAATCGGTTAACCTTTTCTTGTTTCTTTGAAAAACTCTCTCCAGACGGCGAGCTTTTCGCGCGAGATGTTTTTTTAATGAAATAATGAAATCACTTTTCCAGCAACAAAAACCCAGGTTCCCTGAGAAAAAGCTAGAAGCGTTTTTTTTTATAGCGAATGAAACGTTGAACATCTTTTGAAGTTGCATTACGTCTCAATGGGAGTCTCGTGACTTGTACGTGGCTCATTGTTTAAAAAAAAAAAAAAATCGAAATTATGGTATCTTGGCCTCGATCGGTCAGCAGAGTGCTCAAGTTTATAAGGTACAAGTTACGGGTTACTTGCTCGAAAAGTTGGTAAATCTTCTCCAGTAATTTAATATTGGCGCTAAATTATTTTCACGTCGTAATTGCGTTATATAGTGGCCTGCCTCGGGGTCTAACGCGGTCCGTCCAATATAGTACTAGTGATCCATTGCGCTGACCAAAGAGACTTAAGACTAGATTACGTTACTCATGGCTTACTGTTGCCGACATTCTGGGCGTCTCTCAGTGATAGCCTATTTAGCGTATGGGCTGCATTCAATCATTTGACTAAGAAAATCGCTGATTTAACCACTAATTAACCTGATAGACTTATAAATATATCTTTGGAAAGTGGGAAGCAAAATACCAACCGATGTTTAACCACCGTGTCTAATTTCATTTACGTACAAAACTAATCATTGTGAGAAATACGACTCGTTAGACCGTTCAAACAAATTTTACTTCGTGGTTCCACCTCTTGCATTTCATTGGCGGAGGCCATTAATACACACAAGCATTTCCAAATTGAAGCACCACGGACATAGCTGACCTGGCAACACTCAGGCCAAAGTGCTAAATTGATCTTACGTAATATAGCCCGAAACACACACCCTTAACTGGACCGGTATGGCTTCCTCGACCACTAAAACTGGATATCCATGCAAATTGATGGCCGATTAATACGGGAGCTAAGAGCGTCCGATTAAGCGTAGAGGCCGACTCAAGAAGGCATGAAGGTCAGACTAGGGATCAGCTGGTCTCACGTTGGTAATAAAAATCGGTCGCAGGAGACCTGATTGGACTTTTAGTAAAACGAATATCGTTTCTCGTTCAGCGTAAATCAAATTGATTACATTCTCGAAAGTGATCTTTTCGATTAATTGCAGTGCTCATTCAGAAAAACTAAAGATTGTTCGCAAATGAGGTAAGCAATAAGGTACTTTTTATTTTTTGTTTTCTAAAAAATATGCACATTGACGAGTGTTGTAAAAGTAATTGTGCGGTCGCCTTACCTAATGGTAGAAAAGTAATTATCCGTGTGTGCGGCTACCCCTGGTTCGAATCCCGCCTCGAGCTTCGATCCCAAGGTACTGGTGAAGATGTACCCATCTATAAATGCTCTTTCGATACGATTAGAGAAAGAAATATTAATAAAAAAAAACGTTTGGGAAATTAATGTTATTACATTATGGAATGCTTAAGGCTTTGTGCGATCAATAATGTAATTACATCGATAAATTTATTCTTAACGGCGATATCGATGATAAAGAGATGTGATCAACGAAAAATTTTGTATGAGTGCGCTAACTATTTTGCAACGTACACGTACTGTACAGTATGTGTTAGACCGAAATAAAATTATATTTCTTAAAGGAGCCTAACGTAAAACGATCGATAGTGTAAACTAGACTTAATTCACCAGTAGGTGTGAGTGATTAAGGTCAGCGTTTCTATGTCTGCCAGCGAAACGTCAGGCGATCGCCTCGAAATAAATTTTATGCGCAGACTCGTATTAAATGTCCCACTTCGCTACCCGTGGCAACGACAACCATCAACCTTTCCAATCCTGGAGCTTCAACGCTGCTCACAAAAAAAATGCGGCATATCACTCGCATGACAAATAAAGAGAAGGGAGGGCGTGAGGAGGAGGCGAAAGGGAAACCATCTTGGCATCGCCGTCATTTTCACCACCACCTGCCGACGTCTCATTCATTTTTCTGAATCGCGACTCAATGTCCATTCACACGAGCGTGCACCGTCGGAGCGAGGTTCATTGAGAACATTTTCCACTGTGGCGTTCCTGTTGACGCAAATTGTGTTTGTCTCGGCGCTCCATTTTTTCCCCCCTCCCTTCTCGTCGCCATAGCGTGGGCACGGTCGACCGAAGCGCCACCATACAGAAATAACCGCATTTGGCGAACGCTCGTCTGTCGTGTAATATGCTTATGTATGTGCGGCTCATGTGTCCGTCACCTAAATACGCGACGCCGCCGCCACCACCACCACCACCACCATCCCATTCATTTAAATGCATCGCTCGCATTTCGCTCTCACTCTCTCGACATTCTAGGTCTCTAATATGCGTAGCTGACCTATTTTTCATCACTGACTTCGGAGAGGCGCTTTTTTTTTTTTGTTCCCTGGGCGCGTGGATCTCGGCGAGATCTTCGGGGTTGTTAGGATTGAAGAAGGGTTGTCCTCTAGGGACTGGGCGCTGGCAGGTTGCCCGATAAAAGTGTTCTAGAGGACATGGCAGGGCGTCGCGATATTTACTCAAAACGGCAAACTGACGCCAGAGTGGGAACATTGCGTTTATTTTTTCGAAACGTCTAACGTGGATTTTATGTCATTCATAATTCTGCAAGCGGCGTTGGGCTAATGCGTATGAGAAAATGCATTATTAAAATCTTTTTCGTTCCAATCTGCATTGCTTATCCAATTGTCTCATACAATGTTACCAAATTCAGAACGTTTATTAATTAATGTTTGTGTTATATTATATAAAAAATTAATTTTTTTTATATATTGAAGAACATCAAATAGCAGATTGCGAATTTGCTTCGCTATAAAATAAAACCAGATGGCGCTTACAAATCCTCAAATTTTCATCAATACTTGGAAATTTGCGGATACTGTAATTGAGTGGAAGTCAATTTTTGATGATGTCGCACGAACAAAATACGTAGCTATGGCACGGAAACGATAGTTGATGTTCAGTGGAAAACGCGTTTTAAATTTCATTCGTATCGCAAAATTAAGTCAATATAGTGAACAATATCAATTTTATTTCTATTTTTATTAGTGTTAAAAATTAATTAATGAAGGAGAATCATAATTCCTTACCTAATTTCTATTGAAGAGACCATGCAGTGAAGTAGGCCACTTCTAGCATTGAGACTGTCTTCAGCCCTCCAATTGAAAAATCGAAGGTACTGATGTAATTTCTTTCGTCCGATACCATTGTGTCTCTGACGGTCTGTCCTTTACTGTATTCCCTTTCTGGTCAAATGTGTGCGGAATCAAATTCACAGACCCGCCATTTATTTTGCATGCAGTTTGCTTCAATAACTTTTTTTGAAAAAAAAAAAATACGAGAACGCTATTGCAGCCCGATGAACACCTGAAGCGATGAGAATCCAGCACATCGATCGCGTCGAACAAAGAATATCGGTTCCGATCATTCACCCTCCCCAATCATCAGTTTAGTTGAACGCGGCCCACGAACCAGTAAGCCGCGTTCCGGTTAGTTCGGGGCAGGGCTACGTGTAGTGCAAACGCCGGCGCCGACAGCTCGGAATCTCGGCCAGCTGCTACGCCGGCTACTGCGGTTAGCTCGGTATCCTTTCAAGCTTGCCGCGTTCACCTGTTTACGTGGACTGTCGGCACGGTGTGACGTCACGTCTGCCATTTGCTTACGTCATCTATCAATATTCTGTCAGCGTATTCCCTTCTTCTGAAAAAGCTGGAACGGGCGGTAGGACAAATCGAATTGCCGCGAATGTACAGCTGTTTGAACATACGAAGTAAAAAAAAACGAAAGCAGTTGACACACCACTCTTGAAATTCTCCTCTTCCACTATTGGCGACTCGCAATATTACTAGATGGCGCTATTAGCACGTGGCTTAGAACGCGCATGCGACATTTATGTTCCAGTTATCGCCAATAACATTCACCAAACGGCAGTTGGCCGACTGAAAGCCAACAGGTTCCCTTGAAGGCCACCAGAGGTTACAAAGAATAAGCAACTATTTTGGTTTCCAAGACTGTAAATTTATTTTTGCTTATTCAAAAAATAAACTATTTTAGACTTGTTTTGACAATTGTGAGTTTAAACTCTTCTAAGGTTAATTTGTATTATTATTAGTATATTGCCGAGTCTTCAACAGATCAGCGCCAAATGCTACGATAAGATTCCATATTAATTGTACGATGTTCAAAGGACGTCCCCTGAAAAATACACAGTATTGTTTCGTATATCTACACTTGTTGGTTATACTGGCGCAGAACGTCAGCCATAACACCATTGACCTACTCGTCATACCCAGTCTGAACGTTATTTCTGCATATCTTCAAACGTACGAAATTAATAAGATTGTGGTAACTACATTCTGAAAAATATACGGAAATACATGTTCTGTAGCATGTACTGTGCTGGTATGTTTGCACGTTTTACGATTGGAACTTCGTGTATGGCTACGGTGACCGTTGATGCCTTTGTGTATTTTATGACAACGATTCGTTTTTCTTTTTTTCTTTCTTTATTACGATGAGTCAGGGCTTATAAAGCACTTTATTGGTTAGAACGCACTGGCACGTTTTTCAGTTTGTTTTATTTATCGGACGGGGAAACAAAGTACAAGTGTTAACACAGAATGGCATTTTGTCGCTTAGAAAATTGCGAAGGTTTTGTTCACGAATACGAATATGATGCTCGTCTTATATGAGTATGAGAATTTGGCCATACGTCAGTATAGGTTCTTACATTTTTTTGTGTTTTGTGGGGATTGTGTTGGGGAAACTTTATTGATTTTCGAAAATACCATTCGAATTTCCGCTGAAGACACTCCAATTTGTATGTGTTACAATCTACGCGGTGTACAATCTAGGTGGGCGTAGGTGGGCGTAGTGTAAAAAAAAGTCTTCGCCACTCTTCTAGAAGTTCTAGAAATACACTCTGTACGGTCCAAACTAGCGTGTTCTCAGGTACGTGTGTATGAAAGCTTCTGAATACAGCATGAGCGCCAGAATATGTACTATATGGTAGAGTGCGTGGGGTTACTACTATATGTATATGTACAAATGGAGACATTCTGTGTTTGCAATAAAAATGTTTTCAAAAATTTTCCCGATGCAGCCATCCCACGTGAGATATGAACATCTGCAAACTCCCAAATAGATTCTATTCCTACTTTTGACAATTGATTTTTATTTTTGGTGATGGAGAAAAAGTGTCAGCTTGATAAAATGCAAGAACAGCAATGCTTCTGTATGAAATAAATAAAAGGTGAAATTGCTGCGAATATTGTCGAAAAGAAATTTCGAATAAAATGTATTGACGATTTGTTCAATGATGCGCATATGAGAATATGGAACATGTTCCGGATTAGCCTCAAATATTTATGATTACGCAAATATAGCACATGTTTTTTTCTAAAATTCCCGATTTTTATGACAAGGCGAGTTAGGGGTTAATTCGTTTAGATATCGGATTTCAGACCAAACATATGCGTTCCCTCAAACTGAAATTTTAATGCTCTCAAGAGTACAAGTTTCCAACTTCTCAATTATCTGGTGAGATGGATAGTCCATTCTGTTTGGTACCTAGGGTTGTAATGTTGTGGCATGGTGAGAGTGTGGGTTCAAATACAGAAAGAGACAGATACTTGTTAATTTTTTTAATATATTGTATATAGATTTGAGGCTATTGGATAATACTTGTTATTTTATTTTTTCAAAAGTTCTTTTGTATAAATTGAGTCTATTGAACGCACATATTCAAGTTTCCAATTTGTTTATTCTGTGGTGAGATGAATGGACCATTCCGTTTAGTAAATGGTGTTCTAATGCTGTAGCATGGTGAGAGTGTGGGGAATTTATGTGGTTATTTATTTTTATCAAAAGCTTTTGTAAATAGGTTTAAGGTTATTTCACGCATATGTATGTAAGTTTCCAACTTGTGTTTTCTGTGGAAAGATTTGTGGTTCATTCCGTTTGGTGCACGATGGTGTATATTTGGTGTATGATGAGAAAGTTGGTTCAAATACAGAGTGAGGAAGATAAGTGTTAATTAATTTTTTCAAAAGCTATATCTTACAGATTGAGGCTACTGAACGCAAATATACAAGTTTCGAACTTTAATTTTCTGTGGCTAGCTGGACGGCCGATTCCGTTTGGTACATGGGATAATATTGGTGTGGCATGATTAGAATGTGGGTACGAATCTTGATTGTGAAATAAATATGTCAAATCATTTTTGCACAGGCTTTTACGTATATATATTGAGTCAATTGAACGCACATATAAAAGTTTCCAACTTATACTTTCTGTGGTGAGTTTGATGGCCCATTTCGTTTGGTGCTTGGGGTTCAAATGCTAGGGGATGATGAGAGTGTGGGTTCGAATTCAAAGTGAGGAAGATACATAATAATTTATTTTATCATGATTTTTTCAAAATTTTTGATTTTTTGACAATGTGAGTTAGGGGTCATTTTGTATAGATGTCGACTTGTAGACCATAAATATGTTATCAGCACCTCCTTGTTAATCATAAAAAAACCAATAAAAACTACACTTTTCATACCCTCAAAAAAATATGAATTTTGTTAAACATTCCATATTCATAATAGCTCATGATTTTTTCCAAATGTTTCGATTTTTTTAAAACGTGAGTTAGGAATCAATTCGTATATATATCGACATTTAGACAATAAATATGTAATCAGCACCTCCTTGTCATCCGCCGACATTCACTTGACATCCGCTTCGTACTGCACTGTGGTGGTGATTCTTTTAGATTAAGTCCCGATAAACGGGCAAATTCTGATTTTTCTTTCCTATGTGTACGATCCCCTCACCCTAGATACAGAAATTTTTTGGTTATTACATTGAAATATTTTTTCATTACGTTTATATATCTACGCCGTCAAATCTTGTTTATTTACTATGGCGATGATTTTCATTTCTATCCTTAGGGAAAGAAATGAAAATGTTTTAGAGAATCATAAATT